>JAPEVF010000542.1:0-30993 GCA_029747585.1 Pleurotus djamor
TTTGACATCGACGCGCTCGTCTGCGTTGACCACCTTAGGTCTATGTGACGGGAAATTTGTCTCTCGCTCGTTGGGGATTCAGCACGCGGAATCGCTACCCAAACGTCCCCTTGTGAATATCAAGTCTCTGCTTCTCAAATGCCGCCATGATCAATGGCCCAGACATGTCGCTGATCCAGACGGCCTGAACGTCCAGGCAAGTGTACTCGGTGCTCTACCTGGATGGCTATCTCGGTCGTTCCCCGCTTTGTTATCGTTGGATATTCGTGGACTTCATTTGACGGTCAACCAGGCTGTCGACGAATTCCATGCTTCGATGGAGACCTCGTGTCCGATCGCTGTTATTCACCATGACATACGGCGGCCTATTTGCCAATCTAACATATGATAGGACATCTGCTTTCCCCATTCCCCAAGGACTTTAGAACACCTCTCTGGGCTCTCTCATGGCTTCGCATCGTGCACGTTCTATCAAGATGATATTTCCTTGCTTATAAAAGGAGTACATCTGCTTCACGACCGCCGTCCGATGACCAAAATCCCCTCAAGCCTCCAACACAGCGACATTCCGCTTCCCCTCGTTCCCAGCCCTCGAGAACGAGCGCGTTGACCGTAGGCACATGGAAATTAATCATCCTCGGTCTGACAACATGGGGCTGAAACAGTGTCTTCCCCACCAACTCCATCACATTCCCCCTCGCTAATACCTTCGACCCATCATACAACACAAGTAACGAGAATCTGCCCACGTTCCCTGCCCACAAGAACGACAACCTTGACACATAGAACATCAGATTCAACGAGTAATGCGTGAAATGCATCTGCAGTTGGGTTTTCAAGTCCCCGTAACTTGGATCGTACGGCCACTGGTCACTTGCGCGGTCGAAGAGGAGTTGGTAGGCCTCTGTGAGGCTGAACGCTTCGATGATGTAACAGAGGTCTCGGAAGAATGCTTGGTCGACTTGGAGGGGGCGGTCTGTCGGATAGTTCTCAGAGAGCCAGTCCGAGACGATGATGGGTTGCTTCTTTCCGTCGATCATCGCATATAGCCCGTCTGCGTTCCGTCGGAACTCCCAAACTTGTTGGCTGACGACCTGGGAAACGAGTCCTTTGAGGCGAAGACCTTTTGGACTAAGTTGGTGGATACTGTTGTTCTGGACTTCGTATAGTTTTGGTGTCCATGATTGCGCAACAGGATCGCCGCGTATGGATGGACCTCCCCATGAGAATCCTCTGATGTCTCTCAGCGGATTGTCGACGACGTGACTTGTGAGTAGTAGCGAATAATCCCCTCTCAATACGGCCAATGTATTGACAATCTTGACAACGTTCGTAGCAACGATACGCGGGTCGCTACCCTCTGGAGGGACTCCTGGAAGGTCGACCACCCGCCCAGATATCTCCACATGAATCAGGTTATTCACTAACGCGATTTTGTCGTATTGGTTGAAGCATCCGAGATCATATACAATCCCAAATGCCCAAGCAATAGGTTGGTGAATGTTTTTCGCTCCTCTGGGATTATTTCCTCGCGGATCGGTCAGTTGGAGTTCCGCGATACTAGGATCAAAGATGGCAGCTCTGTTCATCCAACCTTTGAATGCGGCCCAGCTGATGGATATCGGCGTACCATCCGGATCATCCGAGCGGTGCATATAAATTGTAGGCGATCGACTGAGGACCCATTCCTGCGAACACCACGCTCGTGTAAACCACCTCGCTCCCAGGATCCTGCGCACGATCTTGACGTACTCCTTGGAACGATCGCCAGCTCGGATTAGCGATAAACCACCCATGAGGAAGTCGAATTCCTTTGAACTGATTTCGATATCCTCAAGGAGGACTACAGTCAATTTGGCTTCATTGTAGAATCGATCCATCAGGGCTACTTGAAGGCCCTTCTCATCGTCGTTGCTTTGATCAATACACATGTAGTCAAGCCAAATCGACCAGTCTGTTTGGATGCCAATTGAATGTTCGACTGCTTTGCGAGAGAAGGTGGAGAAATGGTAACATGGTTTCGGGTGGTTGTCTTTGTGGCCTTGGACCATGGAGGGATTGTTACTTGAATGTAGGCGAGTCCATTGGCCCGGCCAAGAGTAGCTGATCGCAACATATTCTCCGCCTTCGTATGGAACTACTTGGTAGGCATAGGCATGATTGTCTAATGCTGGTCGATCTATCTTCATGCATCTAAGGGGGGTGAGACGGGTGATTTGAGCGCTGTGAGGGTTGCTCTTGCATATTTTAAGCGTGTCCTGCAAACTGAAGTCGACAGCCATCGTAGATCTCGTCAACACGAAATTGTACGAACAGGAAGCCCTACGATAATTGAAAGGTGATGCAATTCTTATGGTGAGACTTTCGCTTGGTGAAGAGATGGAGATTGGTACTGATCAATCAGTGGTGAGCGGCCTATAAGTGGACATGTTACGGTACATGATGCGGCCTGGTGTGAGCAAGGTGTGAGCGCTTTGAGCTGGAAGACTGAATAAATTGGAATAGTAACTCCTAGCTTTTGAGGGGTCCGAGATCTCAACGTTTCAACGACGTTCAACGTTCAAACGTTCAAGCTCAAGCTTCAAGGTGGCGACAAGCTGCTTCGTAGCATTGCGCACGGACCACCGTGGTCTCAGTCTGTATAGACGCGTCATACCCGAAATTTGTTGGTAAGTACGATATGTAGTTGAAGTGCGAAAATGCAAGATGTGTATACAGAATAGACTTTGTAATAACTTACATACAAAACGTACATCATTGTAAAAGACACAAAGATACAGACCAAAGAAAGCCGTTATCATAACCCCGAGCTGTCTCCCTGGAACACGGAGGCCTGTCGGAGTGTTCGGTGAATCAAGGGAGACGAACAGTTCTCCTGGGGAACATAATATGGAGGGTAAGAGCGGATGCCATCATAAATGTGGTCTCGTAGTCCTCGCAACGGCCGACCCCATCTCAGACACCGAAAGGAACGGCTCATAAATAGAGCAAATACTCCTTCCATGCGAAAGCCAACTCCAGCACATCACCGTCACTGATTCCTCTTCCGAACTAAACTCTTCTTCGCACCGTTGGCATTAAAGTTCACGCCGTTGCCGATACCCCAGGCGCGTAGCTTTTGCATGATCCTGCTCGTGTGGCTAGGCCGGGAACGAGCGACGATGAGATTCGATGTCGAAGATGAGCCGTTCGCGACAATAGCACGTCGCTTGAGGTGACATTGGCTGTTGTAGACAGAGTTGGATGAAGAGATGCCTCCCGATGTTGATGGAGAGTTGGGATCTTGGTTTCCCGCCGAGGAGGATTGAGACGGTGATGGGGTTGAAGAAGAGGTAGGGGAAGAGGGTGAGTTGGACGAGTTGTTGCTGTTGCCGTTTCCGCCGTCATTTGAAGGCGCAGGATCACTGACGAAGGCGGCGATCTGAGGCCCAGGGAACGTGTATCTAGCGTTCACATCGAAAGTCTGGACAAGATGAGAAACACGAAGGAGATATGAATAAGACTGGACGTACACCGGGGAAGAAGATACCAGGATCATCATCACTGTAACCACCAGGGAAGCTCACTAGCTCTTCATTGCTGGGCCGACCAGTACCATTTCCGCCGATGATCAATTGCGTGCATGACGGATAGAATTCAGCACCACCGCGCCGGGTTGCCAGATGAAGGGCAATAATTTCGTGACGAATGAGGTAATTGCCAGGTGCGATATTGGGAGGGATCGTGACGATAGCAGTGGTACCGCTCACTAGATACCGCTGCGGTCAGTACATCGCACGAGTTCAGGAAAGAAATCAACTCACTGAGATCAACCTGCGCCCATGCCCTATCCCCACTCGTCTTTCTCCCAATCTGCTGAATCTTGAACCACCTGGCCTTGGTCGCATCAAACGTCTCACACCCACCATCCCCACAATTGGCCATGTACGTCAACATCGGACCGGTACTATGAGGCCAAAAACTCATGTCCCCGCCACGCCAATCGAACTCTATCGTTGAACCTGGGTTGGCACGAATCGACTGCGCCGCGAATTGAGTGTTATGATTGCGCGTGGGTCCACAGAGCGTGTCTGCATTCATTGCGCCTTTGACGGGCTCGACCGTGGTGATTTGACGAGTAGCAGCGGGGTTTGGAGGGGCACCAGGCATGTTCTGGCGGTAAGTTGTTCCATCGAGAATGACAATAGCCACGACGCCGTGGGCTGCGGTGAATGATGGAAGGAAGGAGAGATATAGCAGTGGCAGCGAAATCAAAGACGTAAACATCGTTATTTGAGGCGTGTAGTATACGTGCATTTATCTATAGCAGGGGTCGTCAGAAAGATATGTTCGACCAGCGATGAACGAAGACGAAGAAGAAAACGCACCGGATCGTGATTGCCCCCGTCTTTTATTCGCTATTGCCTCACCGCCTACCGAAGGCTAGCAGCAGAGAACAATGGGGCCAAGTCGTTTGCGGCCAACGAGACCCTTTTTGTATTTTTTTYCTTCGGCCAGGCATTGTCCTCGAGGCTCACAATAACCTCGCACATGATCGATCAATTCCGGGTTGAAACCCACAGCGCCCGGACGAGTTGATCTTGGTCCCGACGCTGCGAGATGATGAACAGAGTCGTTGGCGGGGTCGAGGACTGGGAAAAGGCTTTATTCCGTTCGCTCCGGGATGGTGATCGCGACGACGCCGCTATTCGGTTCTCCAGCGCCTCATGAGTCATGCTAGGTTCCATTGTTTGTACACCAAAGGACTTTGTAGACGGTGTACAAACAAGGTGGCAATGCGGCTCAGGCGTGCTGCCACAAACCCATTCGTCCCAGTAACTTGAGTACATAAAGCCAAATCAATTCGCGACATTGAGCCTGGGTGACAAGAGTGATAATCAGAGAAATGCAAGGTACTGGCAAAACCTTACCTTAGTAGTCGTACTGATGAAGTCGGGAATTCTAGAGGGCATCCAGTCGAATCATTCCCGAGAAGGCGGACCTAGGGAGACTGAGTACTTGCATGCAATTGAACGAGTGTCCAGTTTTCTGAGGGTTGATTCTATTCTCAGAGGATCGATTGTCATCCTCTCGTCATAGAGGTTGGTTTCCAGCCTAAGGGTTGATGCGCTTTCATGATCAATACTTCGGGGAAGGGGCACTTAGAGGTCTAGGGAATGGAGGTGATGATGGGGGAAGGAAAGAAAAAGTCGACGACCGACAAATTTCGGGTATTACGCGTCGATAGACTGAGACCACCGTGGTCCGTGCGCAACGTATGCTGATGCAGGTCACCCGGCACCCCTGAGTGCGTCGTTTCTGCTTCATCTTTTCATCGTTGCATCGTTGAGTACTCTTTTCTATCGTTTCTTCTCATACCATGACTTACATCCTCAGATAAATTAGGCTTATGATAAGACTGAATCACTGCGCGTCGATATAATCCGAGCCGGAGAGCATGTCTAGCCCGATTTCGCAACTACCCGATGAAATTCTTTGTGAAATCTTCGTCCAAGCAAGAGAAGCCTTCTGGGAGCGCGTGTGGCCTGTATGGAAGTCTCACACACCGCGGTATCGAGCAAGCTGGCTGAATGTGACAGCCGTTTGCACGCACTGGCGACGCGTTTCCAATGCCCCACGTTTCTGGGGTGGCCTACGCTTTCGGGACAAACACCGTCCACAAGATAGCGAGGGCCTCGAAGAATTGCTACGTCGCTCGGAGTCCTTCCCACTGGACGTGGACCTTCGCTCGTTGTCTTCGCACTACCTCTATCAAGGTCTGGTGCCTCACTGGAATCGGATATACAGCCTGACGCTGAATGTCTACGGCTGGAGTATTCCTCAGAGTTTCATGGAAGCGATTGGAAAGGAGAATGCATCCGAGCTGGTCCATTTCTCCCTGTGCTCTTTCTACCCCTACGGCCAACGCCCCATTTTCCCCAGCAATGCGTTCAGCCAGGGCGCGCCTCGGCTGCGCACTCTACATCTCTTCAACACCGTTTTGCTCTCAAGTCTACCACATCTTGCGCAGTTGACAAGCCTTATCCTCCATCCAAGTATCACCTCAAATTTACCCTCGTCCATCTTCATCCCGTCACTCCAAAATACACCTCGCTTGGAACGACTAGAGTTCTCTAGACTTGTCATTGACGCAGACCTTACCGAAATCTCATTACCCTTCTTGGCCAATTTGTCAATATCTTCAAGTGACATGAAAAGCTCTTCCCTTTTCAACTTCCTCGACTATCCTGCCTCTTCCACCATCGGCTACGCTTGCGATGCCTTCCTCGACGAAGATGAATCAGATTTCACGGGCCTAATAACTTTCTGCGCGAAATTAGCAGGCAAGGCGACCTTGTCCGTTACGCAACTTTCGCTCGCTTTGGTGCCTGGTTCTTTTGTCATAGCCATGTTCACAGACCACCCGTCTTCATTTCCTCATATCTCAATTTCACTTTCTTCAGAAGAAGAAGACATGGATCTTTTCGCCCTATTTTCACAACTTTGCCATGCGCTTCCTCTTATCAACTTCACCGGTTTAAGTCTTCGAGGGTTCCCTATCGAATGGAACTTGGATCAATCCCTTTTCCTCCATCGTTATGAAGGAGTGGGAGTCCTCAAATTGGTTGAATCTTCTCCGGGGGTATTCGTGGGCTTGAAAGGGAACTACCAAAGACCAGCGCCGTTACCCAGGCTACGAGCCATCCTCCTGACAGACTGCACCATAGACGAAGAGTTCCTTGACGCGTTATCAGGTCTATTAACAGATCGACTCGCTTTAAAGAAGCCAATTGAAACGCTTTCCATCGAATGTTGCACCATAAAGGGGGGCGTCGATATGAATGAGCTGGCAGAGCTCGTTGAAGTCGATTGGGATGGAGAATGTTGGGACTCTGATTCGGATAAATCCTATGACGATGAGTCCTGCGACGACGTTTCGGAAACCCCTACCGACGAATTCGGCGACTGGTCAGATGCGGCCTCTTATTGTGATGACACAACCGACATATAAATCGAGACGGAGTGTCCGTGAGATGCCACAGTTGATTGGGCAAAGTCAGGGTCACCTTCGAAAGTTGGTGGCGGTGCGATCAGTTCCTTTCTGAACATTCCCATCGCCATGTCATCCCAACCTCTCGGTCTGTAATCCTTCTTTACTCGAAAGTGACTATCTTCTGACGCTATCTATATGATAGGACGACTACAACACATTCCATGGGAAGTTATTAGGAATGTGCTACAGTTCGCTCAACTCCCAGACTTCCTCGCCCTCACACACTCTTGTCGATATTTACGCGATCTAGCATCATCAGATATCGCGCTTCAATACATAATTGAAGCCCACTTTGCTGGTGCTCATGTTCTCGCTAGTGAAGTCCTCGGCGACGGCGGCCATGGCAGACTCGCCACGGAAACATCACTGAAGGATAAGCTTGAACTCCTTCGTCGGCGGGAGAATGCTTGGGCGACACTCCAACCCAATACTCGCGAGACGATAGACCTTGAATTCAGAAATGGAAACCTTCATGGTTTGAGGAGTGGTGTTCTTGAGCTTGGTCGTGCTCCCGAGGAATCATTCCTTCACACGAACCATCCACCCGCGTCAAGCTTGAAATACGCACTGCTTTCGGAGGGACAACAGCGGTTTGCATGGAAGGATTGGATACCGGACGATGAGTATGGGAGGATCTCTGGTACTTGTGTTGCTCTCCATGAAAGCGACCTCCTCGTTGTCGTGACCACGTATGTCCTACGACTTCAAAGGGGAGGCTGAGTGTACACTAACACACCCTTAGTGCCGACGAATCGATGGTAGATTTCACCTCTCAGTCGGTAGTCCATTTCGTTCAGCTTACCACTGGCCTCCCTCATCCTCAAGCCCCCACTCCGCATCTTGAAACTATTGCACATCGTGGTGCTGCGTTTGTTTCCTCCAGCCTCCTTGGTGCACACGTAGCACTTTTGTATGAATTTGGTAGCCGACACAACGCTGACACTGATCGACTAGTCGTCCTGAATTGGATGACAGGGACGATTACCCTAGTACGATAACTTTATCCTCCAAATCACCGAATACAAAGCTTACGATCTCATAGAATCATCCTTTTCAAGGCCCTCGTTCGGGCCTACACTTCATCTCTCCGACAACCCTCCTCCTGGGATGCCCTGACGCTCTCGAGATTTGGGATATTGAACCCATACCAAGACACATCGGGTCCCTTTCGTTCCCATTGGTGGTTCAAGATGGGTTCAGTCCTGATAGAGACTGTACTTTCAGAGTCGTGCACATCCATGGTGAACCAAGCCCATTGCAGGCAACGCAAACACGCCATTCAGTCCCACCCCCTACGGTACGAGACGATCCAGAGAAGACCTTGATAACCTTCGCCGTCATTGTCAAGGGATCCACGTTCATTTTTGTATCTAGACGCAATGGCCTTCTTGTCGCCGCCGAAAGTCTACGGGTAGTCCGGACAGCGGACGGGGAACAACGTCCTACGCTAGCATATAGTGAATGGGCCCCAAACATCGTACGATGGATCCCAGCGGCCGATCTTAACATCCATTGGTCTATGCGTCATCATGGACAGCGTATGGTCCTCTCTCCCCCGCCCTCAAGCTTTCGGAACGTCCCATTCATACTCTATGATTTCAACGTGTATCATGTCAAGAAATGGACGAGCAAAACATCACAGGACCCATCTACCGAATGGACGGTGCCTCTGCCATTTTGGTGGAAAACCCCCAGCTTTCTCCCTCGGTCACCCCGTGTGGTTTACAGCTCGGCTGCAGGGCTTCCATTTGCCGAGGAAGTACCTGAAATGCCTTATGTCTGCTACCAGAGCGAGGAGCACTTTCATTATGGTGGTGTGTGGATGGATGGTGAACATGTTGTGGGGTTGAAGGTATGTTGCTTGCTCTTTGATGCGATTCGCTCACTCAATGTGATTTCACTTGCCAGTACTCAGGTCACCTTCTCACGTCAGTGGATATTCTACATTTCGGTGGTAACTGAGGCAAAAGCGACGAGCATTTGATGAATTGTGCTCGAGAACAGTTGTGGTGTTCGCTGAGTATGGTATATGGCACACTAGCACCATCCCATGCAATTAAACCTTCGTTTGCGTTTGCACCCCTAATGCCTTTAGCGGGCACTTCAGGAATCCGAAGTTGACTCATCCGGGCACCTCCTATCAGAACCACTTCCCTGCCCACCATGGGCTTCATCGAAGCAGTCAAACACCCTCGAGCTCTCTCCATTTTCAAAAACGGTACAAAACGCTGGGAGCCCATCCATGTGAAACCGTTTTCTGGATGTCATCCAGAACCAGCATATGTGGTTGAGCCCCAGTCACTTACGCTCACATCTTGGAATCTCCAAGCTTCCATGTCAAGCACCACTGTTGTTCGATCCAAGCTCATCCTCGATCATATCCTGAAGGCACCTAAGGTCTCCGACATGATTTTCTTCCAAGAAGTCACGCCCGGTATTCGGCAAGCTCTCCTCGACGACGAGAGAGTACGCGCTCGTTATTTGACAACCGATGCTGAGGACGACGCGTCGTTTAGGAACGTACCTTTCACAACTATGACGCTGCTATCCAATGAAAGATTTGGTCCCTCGCGTCCATATGGGCCACGTGAAAAGCTGGCTGTCGACGACGTCTTCCGCGTGACACTGCCCAGCAGGTTTAGGAGAGATGCCCTCTGCGTAGACATCACTCACCCAGCCATTCCTCCTGAAACATTGCGATTTATCAATGTGCACCTCGATTCCCTCTCCTTCCATTTCAGGCGTTTCTTGGAGATGCAAATCCTCGCTTCTCTCCTGCAGAGAGCTGATACGACCATGGGTGGGATGATTGCGGGCGATTTTAATGCAATATACCCTGAAGACCACAAGTTAATCGAGGCAAACCAGCTCCTCGATGTGTGGACTTTGCTACGCGGGGATGCTGATGGAGCTACGTGGATGGGTGGCTTCAAGTTTGATGAAGACGAGACGAAGAAGAAAAGGAAGGGTGGCCGGTTGGACAAGGTCGTCATATCGAACCCAGCGCAGTCGCGTACAATTCCACCTCATGCGATTGAAGTCATCCCTCCTGGCCTCATTGGTGATGGCAGACCTTGGCCCTGGAGCGATCACTGCGGGTTGCGTTGTACCTTTAATATCTGAGTTATGGCAACTGAAGATGCGTGGGCATGACAAGAGAACCTCAACTCAATATGTACCCCCACAATCATAATCCCAACTCGGCTGAACGACTTGTAAATGAAGAGTGAGCTCAATGTTGAATGTCACGGTTGTGCTAGCAAAGTCAAAGCACAACGCATTGAAAATGGCTTACGTGCTTGTAGGGGCTCCCTGACTGAAAAGGAGTGGAAGGGGCCCTGCTACCGTGCATGACAGGTGGTGGGGATCTCGCTTAATCGTATTCAAAGATGAAAGTGAGTAAACATGTACATTATTGGCCATTCCAATTGTGGAATTAATTGAACAGCCCGAAAATACCACTAGCAACGTCAAGGATATCAATCATGATGTCCAAGATGTCTCCACCATCGTCCCCACTTCCATCAGCTATATCATCTGGCCAGGCTGACACGCCGCTGTCTGTGGCCCCAGCATCCCACCAGTCGCTGCTAACATCTGCAACGCCAGGATCATCAGAGGGCCCCCAGAATCCGTCGCTGGAGGCAGAATCGCTGACGCCATCCACTAATGCATCTCCTACACTAGGGCCAGCGACTTGGTCAATGACAACCTTTGCAGCGAACTTTAAGCCAGTCATTATGGCGTAGCTGACCGAGATCCTTGCAGCCTGTTTCGCAGCAAACTTGGCAACGCCTACAGCTGCAGATTTGGCAACACCACCTGCAGCAGCGCTTGCAGCATCTGCAGCATCTTCGGAAGAGAAAGGAACCTGGAATGACTCTCCATCAGAGCCAGTTGCCACTTTATTTTTTTTCTGGCTGCGAAGTGAGATATCTAAGGGGAAAGTAAGTAATGGAACTATATTATCCATCTTGCATTTAACTCTGACTCACTCGAATTTCATGAACTTGAGGGACTTGTTCTCTTCCAAGCGCTTGATGGTGATAACATGGCTTCCCTCCTTGAGATCAGTCTTCACGAAGGTAGGACTGCTTGTCGGACACTTGAAGCCATTGTCGGAGAGGTCGATCGTCATTGGAGTTTCCTTGTCGATCTGGATCTCGATGTCCGAGCATGCCTCGCACGTCAAGAGGCGAGCAACAATCCCGCTTCCTTAAGGATATGCTAGATATGCTTACATCCACCAAGAAACGACGTGCACGAACCGTAGAATTTGAACGATAACGCGGCGTTCGCCCCATGAGCTTCAATCATGTCTACTCCACACCGCTCATGGTATTCCTTCTGCCAGTACCTTCGAGAACACAACGTCAGCTAGGAAGAGCCACGCCGTAGCTTAGAGGGTCATATGACGCACCCAGCCTTGGAAACGGACTCAGGTCGAACCTCCACCGTCCTGGTTGGGGCCAATTTCGCGAGTGCCCCCACCAAGAATTCGGACAATATTGTGAGCAGTAGAAGAAGAGCCATTGACTGGGGGTGGGGGAAGAATGAAAGATAAAGACGTCAAGTGGCATTTGTGAGGACGGTTAAAGCAAGGCAGCTGTAAATGCAGGGGCCTCCAAGGGACCACCGCAAAGGATCCATTCAAGCTATAATTAGGAGCCACCCCTTTATCCGCGTCGAGGAACGAGAAGGCGATGATCCACTTATTTTCAGGGAATCCCCTTCTAGCTCCAGCGATTTATGCTCGCTGGGGATATCTCAAACTCGCCGAGGCTCGGTGAAGTTGAAGACATAGTTGGAGATGCTCAAAGCGTTCAAGAGACATGACCGGAAGGTCGTTGATCTTGACCTGATGATGGTATGTACCTGTGAAAAGAGCTTTGCATTTACCTTTTACTACTTTTTACATGGCCTTCGAAATTAGGGATGCACCTTGCTTTGTCTTCACCGCATATTTCAGCGAGCCACTCATCTACGGACCACTCAATATCTTTTCTTCAACCTCGATTACAGTCCTACAAGTCTAACACAATGAATATCATCAAGCTTCTTTCTGCCTTCACTTTTCTTTTCACGGTTCTGGCCGCTAGCCAAACCAAACCCGAGCTCAAGCCCGTATGGTCCGTTGACGTGCTTCCCGAAGATTTGGCCAAAACAGGGTGCGTGGCATCACTACTCCTCGAGATTACCCTTGCTGGATCTGATACTTGCCTCGTCGCTCTATTGTGTAGATATTGGCACAGGGAATACAATGAAAAATGCGGCGTCGATATGATCGAAGCCCATGGCGTTAATGCCAGCGTATCGTTTCGCTTCCATGGTGGGCACTCCGTCACTTCGTTCTCTGGCTCCTACTAAAATTCTGTTGTTTACTTCCGAAGGCTCTGGTATTGTGGCGCGCTTTCTGACCTGTAATTCTTGCTCGGATGCAGAGTTGCAGATCGACGATCTCCCGGCAATTGTCGTTGATCTGTCGAGCCGAGGATTCCACTGTCCTTCCGGTAGTCCAGTCTTTGTAAAGAACGACCTCGAAGACGGCGAACACACTGTCACGATCAGAAGATTAAATGATGGTAAAACCTTGAAAGTCATGAAATTCGAGTAAGCTTCTCATCATAGCTGGGCGATGGTGTGTTTCCTGAGCCAGAGTCCTGTTCCATAGGTACCTCACCCGCGAAGTGTCTGAAGACGAAGGCATCGACAGCGTTCTGGATCTCCTTGCCCTACCATCCCTCGGCCAGCTGACTGGCTCAGTGCTCGATGTATTCGCACAGCAGGCGGGAAGGCAAGCTGCTCAACTCGCGGTGACTTACCTCGTCGCCCATCTATTCACCAAACGTAGTTCCTCTGGAAAGCCTCAGGACAAAGCTGATGCAAGTGTTAGACGTGCCTTGTCTCGGATTGGTACTGAGATGATTGATACCGCATCTGGAAACGCGCAAGCTCTGTTCCAATCCGTCAAATCTGCGAATAGCCTTGACTCAATCTCGTCCCGCGAGGGAGACAAACGGCGGGAGGTGCTCAGGGGAGCAGAAATTTAACTTATAGAGTAGATTAGAGGGGCTTCTATAGACGCAACTATTGATGGTTTCTGCTAACTTTCTGACGTTCCGGTATGGCGACGACCCAAGTATACCTGACCCAACTGTACAGTGGCATAAGCACTGATGAATACTGATCGATGATCTGCCTTTTCATTCCTCAATACATCATTATAGTATGTTCATCCCGATGATTGGATTGACTGCGTACACACTCCATATGCTGTCTCAGTATCACTACGACTTTTCCAGAGAATTTACTCGTTGCCTTGCCGTGAATTGTGGAAGAAAATAGGTCTTCCTCCTAACTCCTGTGAAGAACCCCTGGTGAAGCACAAACGATCTTTGGTGGGCCAATTTTTGCCTTGAGGCAATGACTCGTTTCCGTCAGTCCTGACACTATCCAATACTTCGCAACGTCGTCGCGTTCTCGAATGCGCCAATATGTTTGGATCCCCTTCTTCATCATCGCTAGCAAACTGGAATGGTAGCCTTTCTCATCGGGAATCGCTGGATGATGGTCATCTCGATGGGTCGAACACGGCGTACACGCACTCGGGCGATGTAGTTCACGATGACGACGCGACGACGGTGGAATATTTACTTGATGAGCCCACGGTGCATCTTGAATTGGAGGAACTGGAATGTCGTGAAGAGCACCAGGCACGTGCTTTACCCCCAATTTCCAAGTTCCATCTTAACATATTGGTCTCCTTTCTTACTCTTTATGCAGTACACGGACGCGTTTTCTCATTCTTCCGACTTTTCTACTTGGAGACGTCGCGGGCAAGAGGAGTTTCGACACCGTGATTGGGGCTTGTCGCCGCAGCAAGTGGAGAAGCTTTTGGTGCGTTCAATTCTTTGTGTATCGTGAAAGGCAACATATTGATGGCTTGCCTTTCTTTGTCGGCTATTCAGACAAACGAACAAGTCTCAACTCGACGTTCTGAAATGCCAGCCGCATTCAAGGAAGGCGCTTCTCATAACACCTGGATGAACGCAGTCCCCCACAGCTTTTATGATTCGTACGACGGGATTCATTCTGGATCCAGTAGGATGTCGCGTCGCGTGGAATCATCACCTTCGAGCTCGACGACTGTGAATCCCAGCCAAACCACTTCAATATCTCCAATACATCTCTCACACACGGCATCTAATCCCATTCTTGGTTTAATGGCTCGGTCCCGCAATGCATTTGCACATACACAACACCGGAAAGGGAGTTTTAGCTCAGATGGCGCACACAGTATGGATGCTGAAGGGGAAGACGACGAGGGGGATTATATCCAGCTGAGCACCTATGTATGTCCTCTCGGTCGGCCTAGATTGGCTCAGAGAAACCCTCATGCGCGATATGCGCGTTGCTGATACCTTCCATTAGACATCAAACCCGAAACCGACTGGTAGCGCACTTGACCAGCTCGCGCAGTATGGCTCTGACTCGGAGGATGGCTTATCCAGTTCTACTGGTCCGGCTTCACCGATATTTCCTCCGTCATCATCCCCGAGGGTGACGCGACGATTAGCAACTTCTAAACCATCCGAACCTCTCTTCCTTTCATCATCATCGGCCACACCTTTTCGCTTTGAAAGCTCAGAGTCGGGCATCTCTGTTCGCGCCTCATCAAAGCGCAAGCCCAAATATTTTGACTGCGTCGAAGTTCCCCCGCTTCCATCGAATCGAGGCAAATATAAATCTCTTATGGAGCATTTCGACACATCGCCTGTTGCCCAGGCACTCCTCGCAGGCTTAAGGCGAAGCGGCCGCGAGCGCCAGACCAAAGATGCTCAGACTTTCGATCCTGAAGATGAAGCGATCTTCAATGTGGCACCACCCCTCGACGATCCACGCGACGAGTCGTTTTTGCCATATCGGAAGAAGAAAGTGACACAATCATCCTCTCCGTCGAAACGTACTTCGCATCTCAAACGCTCTGCTGATCATCTTAGTGCTCCCCCTGCACGTAAACGCCTTAAGGTCAATACTTCCCAAGGCCAACCTTTGGTGAAGTCACTAGGTGGCTCGCAAGAGAAATCGAAAACTATTCGCCACGCGGTCTATAACGAGAAGACTGATGTTCTGCGACTGTACTTGCAGACTTTCTCTCGAACGAGTTACATCGAACATATAGCCAATACGCGGTTTGTCCCTTCGGGCGAGGAGAAGGATCCTTCGACTTTGGTAAAGAAAAATGGGAGGGATGGTATTGGTGATCAGATTGAGAAGATTGCGAAGGGTGGCGTTAATCCTGGGAGGGCCTGGTTTGGACCGTACCCACCGAGTGCTGGTGAACGGGACAGCGATGGTGTTGTTGGACTGGGATTGGAACGGAGTGAAGGGGACGGAGACCCAGATATTTCGCTCGGTCCATCCACCTGGCCGTTCTTTGATGAAGCAGCCGTTGGTGGGATTCTTGACGAGGATAAGGATCAGAGCGAGGGGGAGGATCCTATTTACATGCCACTTTCGTGCCGCAACCCCAAGGAGCCCCCCCTACCTTCGATTTCGGCTCCCGTCAGTTCGAAAGGGAAAGAAAAGGCTAGCTCAACGAAGACCAAGGTACAGACCCGTCTTCAGACACCACCTCCTACTCGTCGAGCCCCCCGACCCACCTTTCCCTCGAGCCCAATAACGGTGGTCGATTATGATCGTCCTCCAACCGTGTTGCCCTCCATAACAGTTTCCAAACAATCCACCTCGAAGGTTCCGAGCAGCCAGGGTAGCAATACTCGAGGTCGCAACACACAACTTCCGGAGATTTATTCGTCCGCTTCTTCTTCTGATTTTGACAACCCTTTCCCAACCACATCACCAGCGTCTGTTCGACCGGGTCAGCAGAGTCTCTCCCGTATTGATTCATCCCGTCCTGAAGCTTCCCCTTTAGCCCTCCCTCGTGTTGGTACAAGTACGGTACCAATTACGCCCCCGCCGAAATCCAAGTCGGGAGAGAAGGTTCATCCTTGGTTCACCAAGGCAAAGCATCCTCCTCTACCTACCCCTGCCCCCACATCCTCTTCATCCACCATACCTAGCGACTCTCCCGAGCCTGCTCTTCAATCGAGGTTGACCAAAAAAGCGTCGACCCAAGCAGCGTCTCGGCCTGTCGTTCGGCCACTGGCCGGTGACAGTGTGGACAAAGGTGGTCAATCCCGAACACCCAGTCGTGAGGCGTGTACCACCCAAGCGTCGTCATCAACGGCGCACACTGTCAAGGTTACTGTCAATTACGGTGATCGACCTATCGTTGGCGCTTCCACCTCTTTGTCTGCCCCAGCTCGAGGCCGCTCTCCTGATGTGCGATTACCCCTCCATGTCGAGCACGTGTCAAGAACTGCTCCCCCTGCTGCTCGTGATCGAGTATCCTCAGCGCCTTCTACGGAGAGTCAGCGAACTCGTCCCTCCAAGAAGAGGAAATCTCCCACCTCGGTTGGTGGAGAGACCGACCCCGGTTTAAGTGACCGTCCTGCTCGTCCGCCCAACGCAAGCCAGTCATCGCACGAAAGACAGGGTAGGGCTTCTCAGCCGAAGAAACATTCACCACCCCCGGACGGCGTTAGCGAAGAGTTTGGACATGGCCCTGATGATACTCATGCCATGATTACTGTTCGTGCGGGTGCACGTCCCAAAGCGAGCGCAACGTCGTCTCAGCAGAGTCAACCCCCTCGTCCTCCTAGTTCCAAGGCCAAAGCTTCATCTCGAGACGAGATTATACGTTCCCTCCCCCGTATACCCAAATTCAGCAACGCTGCTTCATCCCAGGCGTGCCAACCGGCTCCTTCCCAGACTTTTTTTCTTCCATCCTCGCGTGAAGAGATTGGTCGCGGGCGTGTTGGCGTATCCTCTCCCAAGCGAGTTCCGCACTCAGCACCTGCAAGCCGTTTGGAACCTCGCCCGCCTCAAACAGATTTCAACGAGTTGCTTCCCTATGCACCCCCGCCCAGAGTAGCTTCGACACCGTCAGCACAACATCAATATCAACCTCTGCAACCTTCGTTCGAGTACGGTCACGGGGACAGTGTGAGGAGAGCTGAAGCGGCACCCTTGGATCCCCGCGCTTTGGAAATTAGCAACGATCTCCACTCACCAGCCAATTCCCGACATCGGCAAGGCCCAGTTGTGTTATCTCAGCCAAAGACGTCTCTACCTCAGGAGCCTGTTCACCACGCGCCTCTGACTCAGCAAGCGTCCCCAGTTCCGATCGAGACCAATTCTCCCGTTCAAATCGAATCGCCTTCGCTTTCCATATCAGATATACCCTCAGGCCTCGTCGATTCCCTTCATCTTGACCCCCCAGGGCCAGCTATTTCACTTCCATTCCGTCCCGACTATCCCTCGGAAAGCGACGAAATTCTCCCAGAACCTGTCTACCCGTCGTTGGTCAACCCCACGTCAGACCCTTCTGCGCCGCAAATTTCCCAGCGATTGCACTTCGAAGTTGATCGCGAAGACCCTGCGTCGCTGCCGCGTAGCAATCCCATCCAAGACAGAGATGATGTCGACACGTTCTTGTATGAGAGTCTCCCTGATGATTCCACCGATAATTTGCATGAGGCGGACCATGACTCACACCCCAGCGCGGCAGAATCCCTCCATCAGGTACTCAATGGCACTATCAATCCCACTATGTTGCGTGGAGTTAGTTCATCCCACATATCCTCATCGACGCCGTCTTCACCAGGGCCCCCGACCCCAAGATCCGAATCCCCCGACTTACCTCTCGCTTCGGCGTCTCGCAAGCTTCCTCAAAGTTGTGCACCACCATCAACCGTCGTATGGAGGGTTCACCCCAAAGATGAGGAGGGAAGAGTGCTGCCGTTCCCCGAACCTAAAAAGCGCTCTTTCGACTGGCCATCTGGAGATCCTAACATCTTTTGCCATCAGTGTCGAAACAAAACAGGTCTGCTGGCGACTTCATGTTCGTGTGAGAAGCGTTACTGCATCAAGTGCATCATGTTGAGGTAGGCGTGCGCTTTACCCATTTCACACGAAGTCCCCTGCTCACTCCCACTTCAAGATACGATGACCAAGTGTACGCGTTCGACGCATCGGAATCGAACAAACCTTGCCCTGCCTGCATGGACATCTGCAACTGTACCTCATGTTGTTCTCGTCGGAAGGAGACCTATGTCAGCGCCAAAACATTTTCCGTCCGCATCGTTGGGCAATCTGAGGTGTTCAGCTCGGCGGCGACAAGCCAACCCTCAGGCCGAACGTCGAAGAAGCCATCTACCTCTGGCACGACAAGTACCAGCAAACGACCTAGAGTGCCTTCTGAGAAAGTCCGTGCGTCTCTCCCCGAACCCCGCAAACCTCGACCCAGACCAGTCGTCAAGGAGATATGGGAACCCCAATCCTTACCCCCTGTCCCCTCCAGTGGTCCGTTGACGTTCTGGGGAACGATCTATGGTGTGAGTGGTCAGAAGGTTGCTACCGGGTTTATGGGTGGACAAGCCTTGGTTGTGGCTCAACCTCTACATCCCACCACGTTTACTCGTCGCCCGGATACGCCAGAGGTTTCACGTCGATCTTCCTCATCCTCGTCCTCTCCTGATCCAGTGCCCAACCAACATATCTTCATCGGGAAGGTTCAACGTTCTTGGGGTCTTGGACCTGACCCAGGCATTGAAGATGGCTCTGACTCAGAAAGCGACGATTGGACGCCGCAGGTGACTGTGAAGCGGCGGAAGAACTCGAAGAACGCGCCTCTCCCGCGAGTACCTGTGCGTACGTGTCGGTATATCGGCAAGCGACCAAAGTTTCCTGCGAAACCAGCAAGGCTAGAGCTTCCCTCGCCTACCCGTGCGGTATCTTACGGCTACGATGATACAAGGGATTCATCCCCGCTTTCGTCGGTTCCTTCATCATATTCAAACCTCTCTGATCACGGCGATTGGGTTACATGGAAGAAGAGTGGGCAACTCGATGAGACGGTTGGAGAAGCGGTCGAGATTGAAGAGGGGAAGTTGGGCTTGGATGCGGATGTGGATGCTGACGCCGATGCTGAACTATCTGGTGGATTGTATGGAGATGGTGCTGGCGATGAGCATGAGGGCGACAACGGCGATGGCGATGGCGATGGCGACGGAAACGATGCGAGCGCTGGGCAGCTACGAAGGGTGATTCCTTCCTTCCCTGACACCATCTCGTCCTCCAGCCGATCGATGTCCATATCGGCTAGTGAGGCATCGTTTAGCTTGGGAGACCATGATGTCGCTGCTGTTATAGCGCTTGCACTTACTTCGACGGAAGTGGCGAACTGAGGGTCTTTCCTTCTCTTTTCTTCTCTCCCCTCGCTTCTCCTCCTCTTCCCTTTCTCTTCATCAATCGGTCGCGATGTTGTACACAGTTCCCTGATGTCTTGGTTTCCTCATGTATATATTCATCTTTCTTGGCTTGTATCACGTAGATCCCCTACTTGGCTATTCACCCCATAGTCCATGGAGGCAACTATTTCTGTTTCTTCTTTTTGGTTTCGTGTTTGAGTTACACCTGCTTTTGTTTTCCAACGCGTTGATATCGAACCCAGTTTCACACCTGTTGCATACTTCCTCATCCTCTCATACTACTACTACTAGTACAATTCATACTTCTTCATCCTTCAACCTTTGCATTCGCATCTTTGCGGTCCAAGCTACGCTTTAGACTCGTACCTACAGCTTAAAAGACCATCCTCCTTTTTCCCCGATTTTCCGTTTACTTCTCCTAACCAACCTACGCAAAGCAACTTCTCCACAAACTACCCAGACGCACACGAGTACTCAGGCCTTAGGCCTCCCTCCTGACTCCGCCGATTAATGTATATACTACCCCTGTACTATATGGTATCGATTGCCAAGTTTTGGTCCAGTTCCAACTTTCCTTAGAGCTCAATACTCGTTCGAAGTTTATGATAACCGTCCAGCTCTGATCGAAGATGCCAAGATTATGTCGGTATACCTCTGCCAGCGCAATACGGATGCGAAGCTGCTCAACTCTCAAGCACCCGAACATGAATAAGCAGTCGTAGTAGTTCAGTAACTGTACGAGAGCACATCCACCTTCTATATCCGCTCTGTCTCCACTTCCCTCCTCGTCCATCAACATATTTCAATCCCAGAACACTCCGAACACGTCTGAACCAATCAAGTCTTCTCTTTCCTTCTTCCCTCTRATCTCCGACAAATTTCGCATCAAGGAGGAAACGATGCCGACAGCCGAAAGTTGGTCATCTTTCACCCTTCCCTCCCTCCTCGTTCCGTTCCCGCTACTTCCTTCATCCCCTCATCCCCTTCTTCTTCTTCTTCCCCACATCCCCTCTTCTCGGTCCCCATATTAACTGATTGGCAGTAATTAGAGTGTTGTTGATTGAATATCAAATTTTCCCCGCAAAGTACACGCTTGTGCACTCAATCTAACATCTGAAAATCTGAAAATCTGTATCTTGAAGATGGAAGATGGGAAGATGGGGTATGGAAGATGTATCTCGCATGTTACTTCGGTGTGTGCTTCTCACATATTTACTGTTTCCGTCGCGTCGCTTCTTCTCGAGCTCGCTAACGTCTCGCGTCCATCCAACGTCGCCGCTTTGTCCTCTCCCCTGTTCCCCCTCCCCCTCCCCTTTCCCCTGTTCCCTTTCACCCTTTTCCCTCCCTGTCTCCTGTCCCCTTGATAAATATTCCTCAAGTTGGTCACCAACGTGCGTGCGTTTGTTTCTGAAGTTCCATAATAGCGCAGAACTGCTGGTGGCTCTTTTACAGTCCCTTCAATACCCTTTAAATGATCTTTCTAATTTTGACTTCCTCCCTACAACGAAAACTTCCCAGACATCAATGGCATACTCATTTCGCCATCCATTCTCCGTGCCCCATTCGACTTAACATCCTCATCGATCTCGCCGAGCCAAGGACTTACGTTGCTCCATGTTCGAATCCATAACCCCTTGTAGTATAAACCAACCTTAGCCTCGAATTCTCTACACGAGTAGGAACCCTTCAAAACCCTTCCATCGACGTCTAAACGGTCCCACCGATCCACCTCCACCGTTCCATCATTGTCAACGGCAACGTAACGTAAACGCGCTCCTACGGACATCCGTTCCTCCTTCATTCCTTCTTCCCGCCTAACGCCTTGTTTGTTCCTTTGGTGACATGGTATTCCTGTTCCTTCGCCACCACCTCCCAAGACCCCAAGCTCAAGTGTTGTTTGTCGCGATGCTCGTTTCACCTCCACCTTGGAATTCCTCGATCAACCCCACAACCGCTTCCCCACCGCTTGTGCATGTGAGTCCTGATCACAACAGCTTAGCTTACGATCAACCTAGAACAACGCCTCCAGAATAACGCCTCTAGCGTCTAGAAGTATTGACGTCTAGATGTTTTCTCGTGTTGAGTGTACGGATTCTAGATCCTGGGCCTCGGGATCCCTTCCCTTCACCCCTTTCCCTTAATCCCTCAATATTCAATTCCTTAATCCCTTTCCCTTAATCCCTTCAATCCCTTGAACCCTAACGCCCTTTCCTTAAATGCGGTGTGAAGGGTGAAGGGTGAAGGGAATTTGATTCCGTTCCCTCCGGACGCCACCAAAACCACCTAGAACTGGTGACTAAACTCAAAACCAAAAACTACCGCTCTACCGTTGAACGATTCGGAGAACTAGGGAAAGTCTAGAGAGGGGTGAAACGTTGACGGGGAAGAGTAGAGAGGGGTGACAGGGACGAGGAAGAGGAAGGAGAAGGAGAAGGCAAGGAGAGGTGAAGAAGGGTTGGTGAAGAGAGGACGCCACCCCTCGGTTTCCTTCGGTCAAAGTTGAAGCTTTGAAGCTTGAAGTTCTGTACGTGCGTCGGTCGAAACTCGACATCTTTCATGTTCAAATGTTCGTTATGTAGCACTACTAACACTGTATACATAGTAACTTTGTAACGTAACATAACATGCCCGCGNAAAAATCGAAAAACCGCAAACTAACAAAACGAGAAGCGAGGCGAAGAAGCACCACGTTTAAGTTATAAATATATAACGAAATAGAGAAAAGAAACAAATGAAACTAAAAATAGAGGACGCTAGAAGCTCTGAGTAGCTCTGATCAAACTGATCAACTCTTCTTCGATACTTTGATTATGTACCTCTCCGTCGATTACTTTACCTAAAAGGATGCGAATACGAAGACGGAACGTCGAGCAAGGTATACGTCCTCTAGACCTCGGATCACATTCGAAGCATCGCATTGACGGAGGACGTGGGCTCGAAGTTTGAGTGAATGAGTAGCTTTAGTTTGAACGATATGAAAGACAAGACGCGACTAGGAATGCACGACGTGACGCGTAGCCAAAGTGAAAAGGAACGGCGTACGGAACCCAATGTCCCACCAATATCCCCAATGTTGAATGATGGACAACGCCCAATATCCCGATACACCACACCCAACCCAACCCAAGTTCCCAACGTCCTACACACAGCAAGTAAGCGTTGCTTCTGATCACTCAAGTACTCACGTCGCTTTCCTACCTCATGATTCAAATATTCATCGATCATTCATCCATTCTTCAATTCCTCGGAATGGAATCCGTTCTGGTTATTAGTCAACGTTCAGCGTTCAACCGGCGAAACTGTCGACTGCCAACCGCTGAGCGCTGAAACGCTGCCTGAAGTACTGACGGATCAAAGCCTTCTACATACTTAGTCTTCGGGGTTCGACGTTCGACGTTCGATGCCAACGGCGGGGCGGTAAACCGGCGTACTAGTATGTAGCTCGATGGTCCCGGTGGACCTTCCAAGCTTCGATATTCAATATTCAAGATCCCTCCCTAGCCGGGAAGTTTGAGCTTGGATGAACAAAGGGTGAATGACATAAATCTTGATCAACACTTACGGAAACGCCCATCACCCACCGCCCACCGCCCACCAACCTTAGTCCCAATTGTCCTATGTAGTCCGAGTCCTAGTCCTTGAAGCTTGAAGCTTGAAGTATTAACCGAGGATCTCAGCATCAAACGTAAACACTAGCCGAGGAGCACAGGAGACGGAACTTGGTTTTCTTGTTCTTCGGACCCAGAGGTCAAAGACACCGTGAATATTGAATACGCGGCGTATCCAGTGAATTACATCGTGAATGAGTGAGTTGGTGAGTTGGTGAGTTGGTGAGTTGGTGAATCTTCCTGTGGTGGTCTGGTGGTAGGTGGTGGCCGTGGTTTGTTGGTCGATGCGTATTCGTATTCGTATCCGTGGTAGTGGTGGTGGTGGTGGTAGTGATGGGGGGTGTTCGTTTGTCGTAACATCCTATGGCTTCGAGCATTCACAGGACTAGCGAGGAGACGGAACTTACTTTTCTCGTTTTCTTGTTTCTTCGGACCCAAAAGCCCAACACATATGAATGAATATGGGAATACGCGTATCATATAACACCTGGTGGCTGGTGGCGGTGGGGTTGTTCGCTTGTCGCTTGATGAGATGACGGGGAAATGGAATGGGGAAGGATAAACGATACATAATCGATAAACGATAAACGATAAACATCAACTCAACTCAACTCATCTCCATCGGACGTGTGAGGTGTGCATGTGAAGCTTGAGCTTGAAGTGTGAGGTTGGAGGTTGAAGTGTGCATGTGAAGCTTGAAGCTTGAAGTGTGAGGTTGGAGGTTGGAGGTTGGAGGTTTGAGTTCGGGTCCTATTCGTTCATTGGTACTATGGTAGGATAGGATTTTTGTTCATTGGTAGGGTAGGGTTGAATTTGACATCGACGCGTTGACCTTGAACGTTGACGTTGAACAGGTGGACCTGGGTACATAGAACATAGAGTATATTGGAAGTTGAGCACCGAGCGCAAGTATTTTCCGGTGAAGGCCGTGGTCTAACATGCGTATGTGTATGTCGTAACGTCGTTTGTCCTAAGCCTAACGTCCTAACGTCCTAACGTCCTAACCAAAGTATTAGCCGAGGAGAACGGAACATGTTTTCTCGTTCTTCTTCTTCTTCTTCTCCTCGTTTCTTCCCAAAAGCCAGAAGCCCAACGACACCACGACACGACCTAATAACACGATGAATACGCGTATCATGATCTTCCGGTGGTGGCGGTGGGGTTGTTCGCTTGATGAGATGTTGGGAAATGGGGAAATGGAATGAGAAATGAGAAATGGGAAAATGGGGAAATGGGGAAGATAAACATCTACTCTACTCACCACCCACTACTCACCACGCATCCACGCCAAATCCACGCCAAATCCACGCATCCATCAACTCTCGGTTTCGTCGTTCCTGTACCTCACTACAGATCCATACCTCCCCTTCTCTCCATCTCCATTGGACGTGCGCGCGAGGTTTGAGGTTTGTGCTCGGGTCCGGGTCCGGGTCCTTTTCGTTCATCGGTTGTTCATTGGTTGAAGTGGGATTGACATGGACGCATTGACTATTGAGATTTTTTTTTGAGATTTTTCGGTTTTGATGGCAGATGCGCGCGTAGCCATAGACCCTCACAGACCTATCAAAATCAAAAAACAATCAATAAAAATTGACGTCGAAAAATTGTTGAAGCGTGAACGGGTGGACCTGGGTAACCCATTGTCTGGCACGTCCAACTGTCCAATGTCCACGAACCACGCGTGCGCTCACGTATGGGGATCCCACCCAATCTAATCTAATCCTATCCAATCATAAGAGGGAGGGGGGATGATACGGATTTTAGATGGGATAGATGGAGATGCACGAGCGAAACTCAAGAGTCTCAAGAGATCTTTTGTTTCGTCACGCGTCACGAGAGGTTTTCGTCAATAGTTTAGACGAACTTGAAGGGGAGGAAAGTAACTCAGTACTCAGAGGTTGAGTTGGGGAGAAGGTCATGTGTCCCCCTTCGTCTTCGTCTTCGCGCTTGGTACCAACTGGTGACTAGTCATAAGTCTAAGAGATTATTCAAGTGATGATGTATGATGTATGATGCATGATGATGTGCAGGGTTTGTCGAGAATCCAGAAAAAGATTAAGTGGGTTAGGGTGGATCACCAACAAATCACCAAGGAATGTAGGAATTTGGAAGGGTGGAGTGGATGATATGATGATGCGTCTTTGCATTTGTGCGTTTGCGCGGTTTTGTGTCATTGGATATACTTATATCACGCATACGCATGCAAGCATCATGTGTCGTCAATACTACCGAGACTAGGACTCTCAGAGTCTCAAGAACACAAAGGAGGAGGCGTTGGTCAAGTTGGTCAAGTTGATAGCATGTTGAAGTTGCGAAGTTGCTAAGTAGCATAGCGAGGTGGTTGCGAGGTGGATGGTATGAGGTGAGGTAGAGCAAATTGAGGATGCGTAGATTGGTGATAATCGTACCACATACTCTATATGACATCGTACCACCTCTCAAACTCGAACCATCCCAACCATATTCCATACCCAACATCAACCTGCCGATAACGTCAACAATCACTCCAATCCCTCCACTCACTCAATAATGTCAATTTTCGACCATCCAACGATCAACCTCGGTCTCGCATCGAAATCCCATGCGTTGATGTCGAAAACCAACGTCTATCTGAGAAGGTCTGAACGTGTGATTGGATTGGATTGGGTGAATGGGATGGGGTTGATTGGGACGGACGGAAAGGACATAAGGAGACGGAGAAGGCGAAGCGAGGAAACGAAGGGGGATGGAACATATGGAACGTTCAGTAGGTTGTGCTTGGGATCAAGAGCGGTTGATAGGCACGAGATGCGTACTCTCTGAGTTTACGTTACCCCAAGAGGTGGTGTCTAAGCCGTGGGATGGGGAGAGGAAGGAGATGGAGATCCTAACACGACGGATGACACGGAAATCCTACCCCGCAAAAACGCAAAAACCTATGATTGGCGAAAGTGAATTATCATCATCATCATTATGTGGGGGAATGGGGAGCGTGGGTTTCATTGCGTAATAGCATACCACACAACCAGTCTTGTTTTCGATTGTTCGATTGCTTGAGGGGAAGGGAGGGGAAAGAGGAACTCCATGCCAACACCTTTCGGCGCCCGTGGTGGTCTAGTTCTGAGGGGAGAAAGGAGAAAGGAGAAAAGCAATGATCTTGGTACCCCGCAGCGGAGCACCTTCCCCACAAACGCAAATGGAAAACAGGAGACCAAAGTCTAAGGGTGGCGAGAAAACATGAACAACAGAGGGGGAGAACGGGTTCTGGGTTGCTGAGATCAGTGGGGGAGGGAATCCAGAGCGCGGTGGTACGGGCGGCAGGACGGACGGTGCGCCGGCTAGTTCTCCGTCCTTTGGGCTTGGGACCTTGGGAAGAAGGGGATCGGGGATCAAATGAGTAATCGGTGGATCGGGGGTTTCACCTTCCTTTTCGCCTCTCCCACCCACATCTCAGATCCACTTTTTCGTCTGTGTGTAATGTGTCTATACCGAAGAAGAAGTTGGATTATGGAACGACATGGATCTATAAATACACTCGGTCGGATTCCCCCTTCTTTTTTCTTTTCTTTTTCTCCAAGCTTACACCTGCTTCTGTTCCAGCAAGTCCAAGGCTTCCTCCCACCCTTTATCGTCTGAGAGTCCACTCCACACGTCGTCACCGTCTTCATCATCGACACCCATCGACATCAAGAAGCACACAAGCATGAGCTCGTCGCACACCCACGATCTTGAAAAGGGCACCGTCGCACACGACGACAAGTCTTCTCTGCCCGTCGAGAAGCCCTTCCACCAACACAACAACTACGCCTCCAACGGAAATGGCAATGGAGTGGTGGCGCATACACCTGCTCCCCGTCCTTCCACCATCTCCAACCCAGGTCCTCTGTGCGTCTCTCTTCTCTTCCCTTCCTTTCATACACTGTGTCTGACATTTCATTTCGTGATACAGTGGACTCTTCTCCTTCGCCTCCACCACGTTCATCCTGTCCCTCTACAACGCCAATGCGCGGGACATCCACACCCCCCAATGCCGTCGTAGGCATGGCCGTCTTCTGCGGCGGTCTCGCCCAGCTCCTCGCGGGTATGTGGGAGTTCCCGAGAGGCAATACGTTTGCTGCTACTGGTGAGTTTTCGTCTCTTCCTTCCCTCCCTCTTCCTTCCTCTCTTCCTTCCTTCCTTCCTCCCTTCCCTCATTTCTTTCTTCGTTCGTTCTTTCCTCTATTCGATTCGCGAGCGTATCATCTTCGTATCATTCCTCTTCATTATCTCTTCCCGAATACCAAGCCATTCTAGAACCGCCCACTCCCGCCCTCTTTCCCTCTCCCGACATCGCTTACCCTTTTCCTCACCCACTTTCGTATCTCTTTACCCTTGTCGCCGCTCCATCCATCCCTCCCCCTCCCTATCTCCCCTCCCTCCTTCCCTCTACACTTCCTTCCTTCGCTTCTTCTATCTTTGATTTTCTTCGATGGTTTTTCCTATCACACTATTTTCGTCTTCGTTTTTCGTGGCTGGCTGGTGAAATCACCAATCACCTCGGCCCCCGCATCCCCGCGGTCCGTCCCTCCGTGTTATCCACTTCCCCCCATGTTGTTCGGGTGTCCTGGGTTTTCGATCAGGGCTGCCCTGGATTACTCAGGAGATCCGGATTACTTGATTACTGTGACGCGCCGATACGTCGCTCTGTTTCCTTTTTCGTTTGTTTTACTTTTTACAACATACGGCTGTGGCTGACTCTACGCATGGTCGTATGTTCTTGGTATTCCACTACTTCCCCCTTCCTCCATCCCCATCTTACCTCTTACTCCTCTCATCCCCCTCCTCACTCAATCACTCAAACACCATTTACTAACCCACCCATTTTATCATTTTAATCGTATAGCATTCACATCCTACGGCGCATTCTGGATGTCCTACGCAACGATCCAAATCCCCTCCTCCGGAATAATCGCCGCCTACTCCACCCCGGACGAACTGCACCAAGCACTCGCCATCTACCTCACCGCATGGACGCTCATCACATTCTACTTCTTCATCGCTGCCCTCCGGAAGTCCATCGCTTTCATCACGTTATTCGGTTTTCTCACACTCACATTCTTACTACTTGCCGCGGGCGATTATACGGGGGTTAGTGGATTGGGGAGAGCGGCGGGTGTGACGGGCGTTGTTACGGCGTTTGTGGCGTGGTATATTGGCGTGGCGGAGTTGTTGGCGAGTGAGAAGAAGAGGATTGGGGATATGCCGTTGGGGGTGTTTTAAACGTCCTAAACGATCTTTTGAAGTTGAGCGGGTATGGATCACTTGTTCGTTCGTGGTGGATGGAGGAGAGAGAGGAGAGAGGGAGGAGGAGGAGTTTTTCGTTCGCTTACCCAAGTTGTTGGTGGAGGTGGTGGTGTCCCCCATGCCCTTTATTCATACTATTCGTATTCTCGTGTTCTCCATGTCGTGTTCGTGTTCTCGTGTGTTCCCAAAAAATTCGAATCCAATTGTAACGATCTTTATTCATTGAATTGACTCTATCATCAACACGGTTTTCTATACCTAACAATCTGAGGGTATGTGTGAGTTGACGGCGATGACGACGACGGGAAGGACAAGGATAACGGGAAGGAGATGACGACGGACGAACCTTTCTCTAACGACCACGATACCCAACCCAACTTCCTACACTCGACATCCAATACCGACGTCCACCGCCACTAACTTCCCACTTCCACTAACTTCCACTAACTTCCCGCCTCGCAAGTTCGCGTACCTTACCTACCCATACCAAGACCCTCCCAAGTACCAAGCCCTCCCAAGAGGTTGAACTTGAGTTGAACATCGCGTAGCGTCAACATACCCTTCATTCGTTTAGACGCGGTTCTAGGATTTATCGCATCGTCGATGGAATCGATTAATCCGAGCGGGATGACACCAATGGAATGGAACGTGAAGGAGGGAAGAAGAATAATAAAGGTGAATGGGAGGAAGGTGGGATAGAGAGGGAACGATGGGAGGGAACGAGGAATGAGAGGATGGTTTTTATATTTATGGATCGTTGTATACGCAAGGATCAAAGTAAGTGAGAACGGTCGGCACCGGACGTAGTAACGGGTGAACTATGAACTTCTCTCTCTCTCTCTTTCTTTTTTTTCTTCTCTTTTTTTGGCGTTTGGCGTTTGGCGTATATGAACTGCCGAGATATTAGACGGGAAGGAGGGAGGGGGGAGTAGAGTTGTTGCGCCCTCCGAGCTTCCCTCCGAGCTTCCATTTCCATCGCCATTGGGAGATTATACACACACACACGCGTGTCTAGACTACATAGACGCTTCTTATCGCCTAACCACTGTCGATACACGGCAACGGAGGAAGTATAGACTCTAGAGTGACACGGCAACGGAGGAAGTAGAAGATGAAGATGAAGCGGCGGGAAGTGGGATAGAGTTACTCCCTTCCCTTGAATCCCTTCACCCGAGTAGTCGAAGGCGTCGGCATACTACCACTAATTATAACTGCGAGGGAGGGAGGGTGCAAGGAGGGGTGAAGGTTAGGCCAAGCGCAAGCAACCAAAGCGAACGAACGGTGAACGAACGAACGAACGAACGAACGGCTCCTCGGAAAAGGATGAGTAGGGAAAAGAGGGAAAAGCTCAGGTGTAAGGGGAGGTGAAAGGGGAGGAGAGGGGTGAAGGGGTGAAGGGGTGTAAGGAGGGGGGTGATAGATATCCCGCCGTGCCGCCTTTTGAGTCCTTCCCTCCTCCGAGTCGAGTCCCTGCAATATTGCGATTAGTGCGACATACGACATGCGGGTGATCGACCCTTTGACTCTGAGGGGGTATTGTGAGGCCGCCGCCTCGTCTCGTCTCGTCTCGATCTCCCACAACACATCGCACAATCGGTTGTCATTTCCCTCCCCCTCCGTTCTCCTGTTTCTCCTCGTTCCCATTATAACTATTGTAGCTATCGTATTCTAGTTGTCGTATCACATACGATCGTATGTTTTCTCCNAAAAAACAACAACAAAAAAARGAAACNAAAAAAGGTGAGCTCGGGATTCCATGTGGTGCTCTCCCAACCCTCTCACACTTCCCACACTTCCCATCCCATCAACCCATCCCATCAACCCTCACACTTCCGGCCGGATCGCTTCAAAGCTGATCCCAACGGCACCAGTATTATTTTATTTCCTTCCATACTTTCGGCACGACCCACATCAATTTTCTTGATCATGTTCATTGTTGTGAGTGGATGAGTGGATGGGTGTGCCGTGTGCATTATCGTTTACCCGGTTCTAGGTACACCTAGCCACCTAGGTTAGGTTCGCTCCAACAGAGATACTTACGATTGATTAAGCTGAAAGGGTATGTGGCGGGAGAGGTTGACTGATGGTGCGATTTTCGGAGGCGATGAGAGGTGGGTTGGATGGAGGGGAGGGGAAGGGAGGGAGTGGGTCGAGAAAAGAAAGGAGGAGAGAAGGAAGGAAGGGACAGGAGAGAGGATGATCATGAGTGGGTTGAAAGGAATAAGGCTTAAGGCTTAAGACTTAAGGACTCGGAGGGGATGAACGAGGAAAACTTGCGAGGGAATAAGGAGTGCAAAGAGAGGGGATAGGAGGTCTTTGTGGAGTTGGGGGAACACATTTCGTTTCTCTTTCTTTTCGTTTTTTGAGTCGAGTCGAGCCGGTAAAGAACGAAGATTGATAATTGAATCCGGTCATTGGCCATTAGTCGATATTCAACGCGATCATTATTCGATATTCGATATTCAATTCTTGATGGCTACGGCTACAACTATAGCAGCGATGAGTACCAGCACAAGTACCAGCACAAACACAAGTACGAAGGAAAGCGAGAACTTAGGACTTATACTTATATTTATGACTGAGAGCTGTGGGCTGCAGGAGGACTTTGGGTGTGGGTGGGCTACTCTATGGTTTCGGAGTTTCGGATTTTTGAGGAAGTGAGTGGAATGGTTATGGTAAGGAATTGGATGTGGTACACAGAGTAGAAGGAAGGCTGGCAAGGGTAACAAGGGCAGGGTAGCAAAGGAAGGGAAGG
>JAPEVF010000543.1:0-30945 GCA_029747585.1 Pleurotus djamor
CTGGTGGGGAGCATGGACTGCAAAACCCCTCGGACACACGCCTCTCTTTCTTTGACATCGGACAATGTTTCAATGGGGAGTGCACACAGCATGGCAAACACCACAGCCTCCGTGCGAGACCCCATTACAAACTTGTGCCCAATGTCGTCATGGAGGGGGAGGTGTTTCTTCAGAATGTTCTTTTGTAAGCTTTCTTTGTCGATACTTGACAAACATGCATTGTTCAGCCATGATATGGCTAGTGTCGCAAGGAGGAGGATCTGGCCGAGGAGGCCACATTGTGGGGCAAGGAAGAGCTGCGCGAGGAATTGTATGGTCAGGGCGACTGCGCTGAACCCAATCCTGCTGTATGAAGCATCGTTGCCGAAGTCGACTTCGAAGCTCCCCTTCACAATCTGATTGACCGCTTCTTCCGAGCCCGTCAAGACGATGAAGTGCTTCTTCTCCGCGATGATGCCGTTTCCGAGAGGAGAATGCTGCGAGGGTTTGTGGTACTTCAGGTATATTCTTGCCGAACCAATGAGGAAGCATGCGAGGCCGTTGCAGATGATACCCAGAAGGATTAGTGAGAAGGCAAACCATTCGTCGCAAAGGGCAGATAATATGCAGATCGCCAAGTTCAAGACGCAGGTGAGAAATGCGACGATGTATCTCCAGGGGGAGGAGGAAAACGTCGCTGGATAGCTAATTGAGACTCGGTTCGGGGCATCTTTCCGGACTTCCTTCAGGTCGACGACCGTAACGGAGATGGGGTTGAGTGATGGGCTTTTGGTCGGATGTTGCACGGGCAAGTCGTCGCAGAGCTGTTCGAAGACATGTCCAACATGTCCAATGTCGGAGATTGCGGTGCCCGACATGATACCCCGGTAGCTAGGACCACTTTTCCCATCCAACTTGAGGAAGGCAGCAGGCTCCTCGTTGACACCTGGATACAAAGCATCCCAAACTTGTCCCCGTGCCAACTTGCCATAGTGCTTGGCCACTTTGTACGATCCCGGGGTATTATAGAATCCCAGGTATTTCCGGTGCTCGTAGAAATGAACACTCTCGGTTGCTGATATCGCCTCATCTCCACCAAGGAAACCGACGATCCCGGAAACATCTAGGGTAAAGCTCCCCTCGTCAAGGCTCGGTATTGGCGGCATGGAGATCGGACAGCGGAATCAAATTGTATCTGAAATTCACCATGAGTCATGTAAGTAACGCTGTGTGTGGTTCAACAGCCTTTCGGCGGATGGACTGACCTCAACTTGTGGGTGGTTGTTTCCGACGTTCAGTACTATCTCACTTCAATTCGTCGTTCGTCGTGGTGAGTCCGAGAGAGAAGTTCGACCCATACAAGGAGCATTTTTGTTCCCCAGAAAGTCCATACCAACTAGTTCACAGCTTTGAAGCTGTTGTCAGTGGGACTGGTCACTGCAAGTGCTGCGCCCACGTGCTCGAGCAGAAGGAGAAGCGGAAGCGCTGAAAGACGACTGGTCATCGATTCATCCAGGATTCATCTCTAAGTAAGTATGTAACGCGCATTGCGATTTTCGAGAGCAAACATCGGTCGCTCATCGAAATCAAGACTTCTGGTAACCCAACCTGCAGAACTCGTCGACGGCTAAATCAGCATCTCCGAACAAATGGTCCAGAAGTTTCGACCCTCTCCTGTCTTGGTTTTGGAACGGAGATTTCTCCCAGCCATGGACAGGAACATCTACCATCTGGGCGACTTTTTTGCTCACAACATCCATCCAATAGCTCCAATCCTCCGTTCCTGTGGGCAACAATGACTCGAGGATGTTTCGTATGTGGGCCTCTCGCCGGGTCTGAGTCTTCTCTCTGAGTTCCTCTAGTGGAAGTGCTTGCAGCATTGCGAAGACCACCGCGGTGGTCCTGGTGGGTAAGCTATATTTTGTCCCAAAAGTCTCCTGGAGGGGGAAGTTCTGCTTGAGAATCTTCTTCTGCAGGGCTTCTTTGTCGATGCTCGAAAAGCAAGCATTGTTGACCCATGAAACTGCAAGTGTTGATAGGAAGAGGATCTGGCCGAAGAGTCCGCTTTGGGGGATGAGGAAGAGTTGCGCGATGAATTGAAATGTGAGTGCTGTCGCACTGAGTCCCAACCTGTGGTATTTACCATCATTCCTGTGCCCATACCTCACAATGAACCTTCCGGAAGTGATGTAGTTTACGGCTGCCTGGTTCCCTCGTAGAACGATGAGCTGGTCGCGATCGTCCATTACACCGTGCCCCGAAGGAGAGTGCTCCGAAGGTGTCGGCCGCGTCAAAAAGATTTTCGCGGAGCCAATCTCGAAGCAAGCAAATCCATTGCATAGAATCCCCAATAGTATCAAGGCGAAGGCGTACCACTCTTCAAAAATGCCGCAGACAAGGCAGGCCCCGATGCTGAACATGATTGTCGCGATTGCAATGATGTGCCGTAGTGGTGTCGAGAGGAAAGTCGCAGGGTATGGGATGGTGATCTCTTTCTCCCCGCCATGACTCTCCCCCTCTAGTTCGACAATCGTCACGCGCGTCGGAGCACCAGTCTTACGTTTCGGTTTCACCGTATTCGTAGGGTCTTCATGTAGATCCCGGCGGCACATCTGACCGAAAATGTAGCCTATGTGCCCGATATCGTCAATCGTGGTCCCCGAAATGGTCCCGATGTATTTTGGACCTCGTTCCCCGTCCATCTTTAAAAACTTCGCGGGCTCATCGTTTATTCCAGGGTAGAGGCCGTCCCAAAGCTGCGAGTTCGCTAGCTTTCCGTAGTGCTTTGCTACAGTATACGACCCCGGGGTGTTGTATAGACCCAAGTACTTCCTGTACTTGTAGAAGTGAACGCTCTCCATCGCCGACACGGCCTCTTCCCCTCCAAGAAAGCCGGCAATTCCAGAAACATTCAGGGTAAAGTGATCAGGTTCCGTTCCAGGAATGGGCATTGGCGGCATGTTGGCGTATCTACTTAAAGGGCCTCAGATTTCAGAACATGTGGGTGGCAAACTGTATACATTATCAGACGTACTGCTTTTTCAGTGTTCCAACCTGTCTTCGTTTGGGGAGGTCCTGGGGGACTTTGGGTGAAGGAAAGGGCTATTTGTACTCTTCCTTAGGCTTCGACACGCTCATTCCATGCCCCTTGTCGTGAAGCGCTGCTTTCACTCAGCTGAGTCTGTCCTCGTGTGTTTTCTGAGAACATTTGGCCTTCTGGCGCTTGGGGACTCTTCTGAGACCCACATTCGCTTATAAAGTTGGGCAACACCCTTAAAGAGGTGTAATTAAGCTGGGGCAAATAAAGAAGGTAGCCCACGGATACTCTTCGCAATTTACCCTCTCGTGAAACTCTTGGTAGAACTCTGATAGCCATTCGGGCAGCATTATGAATCTTAGTAGCCCCTTATTACTCCTGTGATTTATTGCGTGACGCGTTATGTCACGCTTGCAACGCACGCGTCCTTGCCTCTGTAGGCTGGTAACCAACCTGCCTATGAGGAAATCTTTTCGACGCTTGGGCGGAGATTTGCCGATAGGCAGGCTGGGGAATTCGGTTAAGCGCCCTCTATGGGGCGCGACGAGATGCTCGCGTGGCTTTGATCGAAAGTGTCAGCCAATGAAATCTCTAGCAGTGATTATGTAAATACTCTGATTCAATATTCGATTTCGGCTTGGACTCACTTCCGGTCACAATCCATCGCTTTCTCCTCTCTCTACAGCCCTTTGTGAGTTTTTGATCTATGATAGTATATCTAAAGCAGCGACGGTTGGCGTCTTCAGAGATCAAAGATCGTCTTTGCCTCCAGATCACCCAGAGATGATCTGCTTACAGCAAGGCCACGATCCGAATACCCACTACGGCTTCCTTGGTGGGTCATCTGTCGATGTGAGCACTTACATCCTACTGACATCATGCTTCTATTTCTTTAGGCATCATTGCGGCAATAGTCTGGTTCCCATTGGGAATTGGCTTGTGTCTCCTTGATCGAAGGGTCAAGTGCAGACGCTGTAATCACGTTATCGACGAAGGACTCTGCTGAGCATTGCATTGGACTTGCTTGGTTTTTCTTGCACATTTCTACTCTCGTATGTCTGCCACTTTGTATTGATCGAACGCTATAATATTTTTGATCGCCCGACACTTTTTCCAACGTGCGTCGACAAAGTCTCGATACCCGCCCCAGTAAATTCAATCAGCGACCTTCCTGGCGTGAATGCTCATTTCTTTCCTTTCCCTTCACACAAGTCACACTCTTCCAACGACTTCTCGGCTTATTCTGGCAACGCCGCCATAAACCGGCAATTTAAAAACTGACCCTTACCGTTCTTGTCCCTTTCGATTTACTCGCCCAACAAGTTTTTCCTAGCAGGATTTCGAGCCTCAAAGTCTCGCCCTCTGTAACTTTATCGCCTTCGCTCGTGATAGCTCACAATCGGTTTCAATTTCGCTGGACGGAGCCACAGACTCGCCTTTCCGGGACTGCCCTGGTCACTATAAATCATCGAGGATTTTGAAGAAGAAAAGCAACCGCCTTGACTCACCAGCTCAGCAATTCAGTGTTCAGGATGCACTTGCCCTCGCTCTACACCATTCTCTCTGGTCTCTCTAACTTCTTTCTGGATGCCTCAGTGTCTGGTCCTAGTACCTCTCTGGTTCTCTCTCCCTCGCCCTGCGTCGAACCCGCCGTACGAAAAGAATGGCGAGCGCTGTCTCCAGGCGAGCAAGCTGACTGGATTGATGCTGTGAAATGCCTGAGCTCCCTGCCGCACGACCCCTCCTACTTCCCCACCGGAAATACCACCACCTACATGCCACCATTGAATACTTCGAGTTCATATTATGACGGTATGCATTATTCTCCCGCGACGATGCTGTTCACTAAGTCGTACCGCCTAGACCTTGTATATCTCCACGTCAACAATGACTACCGCGTTCGTCACCTGTACTCTCATGAACGACTTCGCCGTCTGATTTCTTCTTCCTCAGGTACATTTCACCGGCCTCTTCTTCCCTTGGCACCGATGGATGGTCCACAACTTCGAAAGCGTCATGTCAGAGAAATGCGGATACCGCGGTTCAACGCCTTATTGGGACTGGTCAATCGGTGAGTTCATCGATCAACGCCCTTTCTCCCCTTGCTTCGCTTCATTCCGCCATCAGCATCATAGTACTAACACCTTTTCTGTGTGAACACAGATGCACAAGACGTCTACAACTCTTCGATTTTCCAAGATACTTCTTTTGGCGGCTGGGGATCTCATCCCGACGACCACTCCGTCCAAAACGGGGCCTTTTCATCGAAGTCTAGTTTCAAGTTGTCGTATCCATCGCCACATACGCTTCGCCGCAAATTCTCACTTCATCCTTACCTAAAGTCACTTCAACCGGAGTTTCTCAAAGACCCAACGTTACCTGCCAATGCAAGCTTCACCGCAGAAGCGATACAGACGATCGTAGGCAGTCATAGAGGCGACTTCAAAGGCTTCCAGAAAGAATTCGAAAGTTTTCAGGTAAGTTTATGGCCCATCGTTTTTCGGATGGGTTTGTTTGTTCGATCTACTTCCCGGGTTCTAAGCGACTTTTGGCTTTTTCCAGGGTCCCCATGCAGCTGTACACCTTATTATTGGCGGGTATGTCGATAAAGTGTGATCCTGTATCTTAATTGACGACTCGTTCGCTTCCTTAGTGATATGGCCAGCGCATGTCCCGCGAATGCCCCGATCGGGTGTACTGAGGGGTCGCAGTGGGCTCCTAATGAGCCTTTATTTTGGCTTCATCACGCAGTGCGTCTTTCGCCACCTCCCCAGAGTGTGATCGACACGGTCGATGCTGATTTTATCCACCCCCGCAGATGATCGACAAAGTATGGTCCGACTGGCAGAGAATGCACAAGGAGAATGCGTGTTCTTTTGAGGGTGGTTCTGTGCAACGGCTGGAAAATATTACGATCCATGAGAAGTATCCAAATGGTGGTCCGCCATTCCTTGGAGTGAGTGTACCTATGCTATAGGCTCTTTGGATAAGCTGACTGACTGGAATTATCTAGACAAACTCGGTGATGTTGGGTGACGGTTTGTTTCCCGATGCTGCCGTCGCGGATGTTCTTGATACGACTGGCGATTATCTGTGTTATATTTATGGATAGAGTTAGCTTAGAGTAAAGCCGCGATTTTGGCTATAATTTTTGTAGCCTCTGTGCGTAATTTGCTAGAACACCAGGCGAATGACATCGTGTCGAACTCATATTTAGTATTGATCGCTAACTTACTCGAAGTCGCAGTATTGTCAGGCCATAAGGTAGAGTAGATCGATTGTACAGTAATCCATTAGACATACAAGATAAATTAACCGACGGGGCACAATTTCTTGTCCGCTTTGAGGAGAGGGTGCGGCCAGAATGCTGTTAGAGGTCGTCATTTTACATTCGTGCGATGAAACCCCGAGAGTTTTTGACTTACAGACACCGAATTGGTCGAGATGGTCGAATTTGAGGGTTAGACCACCGATGGCTAGAAAGGAGGGTGGTGATCGATGAGCAAACGCACAAAGTGAGAACGAAACGGGAGACATACTTTGTTGAGAGCTACATTTTACGTCCTCTCCGCCATTGCATTTGATGATGTTCTCCGGCGTGGCTATTATTATATGGGATAAGGGTGAGGATCATAGGCTAGAAATCGTATAACAGTGAAGAGGCTGACCGGGATCTTTGAATTGCCAGTATTCGGTGCCAGGGTGAGCGTATTTCAACCAATTTCCGAGTACGGTCGGGACCAAGTCTAGATAAAAACAAGCTGAGTCTACCATTGATAGCGGAAAAGAGGGGCGTAAGAACCCTTGACGTGAACGCCTATCAGAGAGGAGTGAGTTTACCGGGATGAACAGGCGAGGGAAGAAAGAGATACCGCGGTATATATTCGTTACGCCTACGACTTTGTCCACAAGGGCAGCCCAATCCTTGTTTCCAGCTCGTGGAGCACCTTGGGAAAGAGGTCGTTGTTGAGTGACCTCTATATGTAGATGATCTCAAGGAGGACGCACCGTAACTGTACTGAATAAGTTTCATCTTGGGATATGTGCTCCTCATGACTAAGGATGCGAATTCGGCCATGGCACCACCAAGAGAGTGTCCTATCCATAGATAATTACGTTGAGTCGAGAAGGAAGAAGAAACGGTTCGATGCGATGAAACCCACCAACGACCGTCCAGGAATACGTGGGATTCTTTTTCGTGTATTTGGCCACATCGGCCATTACCACTGGAGATACATCGTTCCAAGCCTTTTGGAAACCTGTATGGACTTCAACCCCGGACGTGGTTTTAACACCAGTAGCGTTCAGTTTAGACTTCCAAAATTGGGCATCTGGAGATGTGATTTAGGGGGAGGTGGACGTCCTTAGGCTTGGGTATGGCGTACCTGTGATAGCATCACTGATGGAGAACGTTCCCTCGAAGACAAGGATATATTCCTTCGCCTTTGGGTCCTCGACCAGGTAACCTTGGGTGCTACCCTCATCGTACTACACAAACAATCACATCAACAATGGTCACCTTGCGAGAGCATGATTGCTGAGACACATACACGTTTGGCCTTGCCCCCGTCAAGACCTAATCCCATTGGCTTCGTACATTTGCTGTTAAGTTGATAGGCCGCAGCAGCAAATTTGGAGTACTTGACAAGGTTGTCGAATGTCTTCTTGTCAATGGCATCGATGTTCACGGGTGCTGCGCGAACGAGGACCGAAGTCAAGAGGAGTAGACACCACGAAGCAAGGAAGGTTCGCATCTTGGCTGTGAAACCACCAAGAAGATCTCAGAGTCGTTGGTAAAAACGAGTCTAATGGGTCCAGTTTCCTCGGAGGCCATACTTAAATACGAGATCAAAACAGCGAGAATGTTTCCGGTTGAGACTAAGACGCTAGCGGGGATCGTGAAGGCGTGTATTTGGTGGAAAAGCTACTAGTCAGTGAGCTGAGTGCTTGGCCTGTCCACAAAGCAAACTTCACAAGAACGGTCAATGAATTTGTTATTAGAGATTTAGAATGCACTGACGAACATCACAGCACGTACTAATAACGCAAAAGTGCATTGGGACGTCGGCTATCGAACGTAAGCATGAACTGACGGACTCTTCGAGGCGAATCATGATGATGCGTCGTACCTGTGGATAGCGCCAAGGGTGTTTGCAACAGCATTTCGGCCCAATAAACACGTTCGACGTGGCGGTCGAGCTCAAAGTACCCAGAGCTAAGCACAGGTACTGTTCAACATTTGAAAGCTTGCCAAGGGCCGGAAAGTTCAAGTTCGGAATTTCCATATGTTCTTTATCCATTGACAAAACGACAAGTTGGTGTTACAAAAACCACTAAAACAGACATAGGTACACTCATGCGACATATAACAGGAGAGGAGACAAATCAAGCAAGATGAATACATAGAATAACGGGGAACAAATCAATCTTCCATAGCCTCGTCGAACGCGTCTGGTTGAGCCATCTTCGCGCGAAGGAGTTCGGCGGTCTTGATGTCCTTCTCGATACGAGAGCTCTCGCGCGTCCATAAGATTCGGACTTCCTCTTCACGAGGATCAACGTCATCAGCGTCCTTCATCTCCTCCTTGTTCTGGTTCACCCCGAGGCCTCGAAGAATTTCATCCAATCTCAGACCCTCGACAAGCTTCACCTCTCCGGAGGATGCCTTAGCTTTGGTCATGCCACCGAAGCTGGCTGAACGGCTGAAGCCACGGCGACCTGACTTGGTTGGGCTAGCCGTTATAGGCAAGCAGGCAGAGGAACCTGTAGAGGTGACGAGGCCCACACCTTCAAGCATGCCCAGAAGATCGGTGAATTCGCTTCTCGAAACGGCACTGAGCAAGCCATCTTCACTGCGTGCCAGGATTTGGGAGTATAGATTAAAAAGCATCGATGAGTCGATACCGGAGCTAGATGCAGGCAACGTTGTAGGAAGCGAGTGACTTCTCTTCACAGGTGATTTGGGCGTGGAATGATTGGAGGACGAAGGAGATTCGGTGATAGGGATACTAGCCTCATTGCGTTTTGACGCAATGATCAAGGAAATGAGAACGATGCGAGCGTGAAGTCCCATGTTCTGGACCTTCGAGACCGTTTCACTTGTGGCATTGTTAGAGGTGACACCAGACGAGGTTGCCTTCGCAGACGCATGTATCTTGACTGCATTGAGGACGTGTGATGGGGTGACTGAGGGAGAAGCGACATTGAGTGGGTTGACGTCGTCGGTGACATTAGATTGCGAAGAAATAGCAGCGACAGCCAAGTCGATAGCGCCACGAAGGACTTCGAATAAGCTGCGAACATCACCCGTAAGTGACGCGACCTTCTTGGTCAAGAGAACCAAAGCAGGCTGGGGCAAAAATTTCTTGCGCTCTGCAGCACCTTCCGGGGTCTCCTCACAAAGTGTCCGGAGGCGGGCGTTGACGATCTCAAGGAGCTGGGCGGGGGTATAAGGACTGAAGTGGAGTGTCTGAACATTTGTGTCCTTGGATACACCGGTGATCGAGGATGTGAGGGTGTGTGTGTTGGCAATGCCAATGAGGCGGACATTGGTGGATGACGGGAGGGAGAAAATATCTGTGAGAGACTCCGGGCACGAGGCGATGTGATCCAGTTCATCAAGGATAAGAACACTGATGATAGTATAAGTACGAGTCAATCCACTATAAGACTTACGTACCATTTTGTCTTACGGGCAGCCAGAAGTGCCTCAACAGCTTCGCGTCCCTTCACCTTTTTGGAACGCTCGCTGGCTTTACGTTTCCCGTTGCCATCAAGTTCTTCGGCTAGCTGGGCCCATAACGCCTCGACATTGTTCAAGGCCATGCAGTTGATTGTGATAACTTTGAGTTGATCGGACTCCTCGTGGTCCCGTATGATAGTGTTCACCAGTGCGGTTTTACCCGTGCCTGGTGAGCCGGAGATATACAAGCTTGATGTCGAGACACCAGTAATGAACTTTTGAATTATATCGCGTTCGGAGTCTCTTCCGGCGATGTTAGTAGCGGTATTGTTGGACGTAGCACGGAGCAAAGCACGAGCGCGAGCATAAATAGGCAGCAATGAAGTAGGAGGTGTGGGTGGTGGGGTGGCGAGAGTACGTTGCAAGACCGTGTCGGGAGTCGCGGGGACAAGAGACGACGTGGATGCATGACGCCTTACCGCTATCACAAACTTGTCAGCACGTTTCCCAGATGTCAATGCAAGTACGAGAGCTTACACCGTGATCGTGAAGGAGACGTGAGCGTAGCCTCCGTTGAGGTACGTCTGAGGGCCCGAGCAGCACGCGGGCTGACCGAGGCGTCGTTGACAGCATCGCACTTGAATGGAGGAATATTTTCCTTATTTGCGTCGCCATCGTTCATCGTAAGGGACGTTCTTGGTCGTTTCGGGTTTGGAGTCGAGTCGGGCGTAGCAAGTTGAGATTCGGAAGCTTTCGAGGGCTGTTGGGTTGGCTCAGCCCGACGCTTGCCCAGTACGGAGCTTCTTGTGACACGAGTGGAAGGCATTGTCTGTGCGTCGAGCAAGACAGTGAGGAGAGGGTGTAGATGGATGAGAGCACCGACGACGGCGATGAGGAGAGGGAGGGAGTCGATGGTGGGGGGAACGAGAAGAGCGAGAGGGCCAAAACACACGCTCTTAATTAGGCCGCAGATTCAGACTCCGACAGTCATCAACGCGTCGCGTTAAGCGCCTCAACATTGGACGCGATCATCACGTGCGACGCGTGTCAGACGCCCAACGCGTCCAAAACGTGACCAAATTGGCTTTTGCCTCCGTCTCCAGCGGCACAAGGTATCAAAGTTCTCTTGTATTTCAGGCCCGGGACGATATTTTTGCTGAGCATACATAATATTGGTACAAGAAAAAANGACAAAGTACACCATGCGAGGAACATCCAACCATCAGCCCTTAGTTACGCGTCGTATTACAAAACGCCTTGCGCATTTGACGTATAAAATGGTAGATGTCCCTCGAAGCGTTGAGTTCAGCAAGAAGAAGAGGTATTGTGGGCACTACGGGCGTCGAAGTTTTGACTGCAGGCAAGTCAGTATCGATTTACTGAGAATGCAAAGGCACCCACCAGTATACGATGATCCTGAGACATCGAGGACAAAACTGAATTCGCGTTCAGGATCACCCTCGTCGACTTTTGTAAATCGGATGAGTAGTTGGCCGTGCTCCAAGCCTTCTATGACGAGGCCTAGCTCAGTTTCACACAGGACCACTTCGGGAACTGTCAAGGATGCGAATTGTGTTAACGTTGAATGTTCTTTCGCTTTCTCTAGTACCCGAATGTGATCAGTGATAGGCGGATTGCTGGAGGGGGACAACATTGCGACTTACCTCGCCGTAGATTTGCAACATGGGCACGCGAAGCCTGTATCTCGGTATCGAACGCAGCACATTTCTCTTTCAGGGATGCTAGCTGGCGTTTAAGAGCGGCAACGGCGAGTTCAGCCTCTTTCCTTTCCGACTGCTCTTTCTCCAAGTCTGCACGTATGATCCATCAGAATAGGCGTAGAAAGGTGGAACGGCGGCACCTACCGGTGTGGAGCTGGATTTCCTTGACTTTGCAATGGTTAGTTTCCGCTTGCACAGACTGAATCTTCTCTGCAATCCTCTTCTTTTCAGAGAGATGGTGCTGCCGATGCTCGGATATGACGGTGATGGCGCGATTCTTGTAGGTTGAGACTGCTTGGAGGAAGTTTCGCGTTGACGTTTCGTAGGGTTCAAGTTTGAGATCAATGTGAGGGTTGGGTTGTGCTAGAACAGCTGCCAGATCAATCTGGGCAGCGCGAACGACGTAAGCCATGTTGAGGGCGCGTTTGATTATGTGGAAGACAACAGAAGTGGAAGATGGACGGTGAGGTGAACAAGTGACAATGTGTGACTGTGTCACATGGTCGCGTCAGGCTCACGTGCACCGTCACGCGTTCGGTCACGGTCGAGAACTCGCAACTTGTTGTTCTCCTCGTTCTGACTTGTCGCAAAGATCATTCAGGCTAGGCTTGTGATTTTCGATCCTCCAGAGATGCCCGTTGATGTATCTGTCAGGAAATGTCTGTGCAGCAGTGCAGCTCAACGCTACTATAGCTACCTGGCCACCGCCCGTGATTTTATCGCAATGTCATGGTCTCGTTGATGTCTCGGCTTTGTCGAGCCTCTTGAATCTTGATGATGGTTTCTGACGTTTTGGGCTCGTCTTCCACCAACCACCCATATACCCCCACCACTTTTCTTCTTCGTAGCGCAGGCCGCGAAGGCTTTTCTTTCTTTTTAATTTCTAATGCCGAAGTTGAATATAACTTTGGATAACAATAGTCCCTTAATTGAGTACCAGCCGCAGGATAGCTGGGGTGAAGGAGATGGAACTGGGGACCCTTTCGGCATACGGTGAGTTGCTCATTTATGTTGCAAGGTCAGGTTGATTGAATGCTTGCTAGATACTCGAATAATGGCACCGTGAGGTTTACTTCCTCTCCTGGGGCGTCTGCCTCCTTTACTTTTCATGGAACGGGTATTTGGATATTTGGCGCAAAACGATCGAACCACGGACCATATAATGTGCGCTCCTCACTCTTATAACGCTGCTGATATTCAATCTGGAGTGTGTAGGTTACGCTCGACGACACGGTCACCTTCGCTGATGGCTTCGCTCTGAACCCGGAACTCTTTCAGACAGTTCTATATAACGCCACAAATTTAAAGAACGAACGACATACTGTCACCATTCGCAATGATCCTTCCAGCGCCGATACACCGTTCCTTGATATTGATTTCGTGAGTTGCGTGTGCTCCTTGCTCCGCCGGATCCCAGAGGTGACCTTCACATTCCACGGTAGATTACTTTTGAATCAGAAACATCGTCTTCGGACTCTGTACTCGCGGTCAAAGTGGATGAATCTACGTCAGACTTCGACTTTTCTCCCCCAGATTCATGGCAGCCACTCGAATTCCAAGAGGAGACCCTAAACTCTGCGCGGTCAGTTAGATATCCCATTCAATGGCAGCGCTCATCTGGCTAACCCTTCCGTAGTCTGACCACAGACCCTGATGCTTCATTATCTTTCTCTTTCACCGTAAGCACACATCACTCCTATCATTCCCCATTCATCCTGATAACCCACACCAGGGAGGCTATGTCTCACTCTTTGGCGTCGTCGGCCCAAACTGCGGCCCATATTCTGTCCAAATCGACAATCTCCCTGCCACGAACTCCACATTCAACGCCACATCAAGGGCATACGCACACAACACGCTCCTTTTTCACGCAGCCGATCTCGGTGCTGGGAATCACACCTTGCGAGTGACGAATAGCCCCCAAAATCCCGGACAGGAACTGATCATTAGTCACGCCATTGTCGGAACGTGCGTAGTCAAATTCATTTAACTCATCTCGGGGGACGTTGGGGATATTAATTCATCTCGGTTACTAGAAATTTTGCAACGTATACGGCGGCTATGGTGGGATCAGGTCCAAGGTTTGAATGATGCTTATCTTTGTCGTCTTCTGAAATTGACTGTGCATATTCAATAGTGCGGAGGTAGTGCTCATTGTCGTCTCCACTTTGGCCGGCCTTCTCATCGTTGGGGTGTTCGTCCTGCTGATCATTTACTTCCACCGAAAGCAAGCTCGCCAATGGAAGTAGCATGCTTCTCTCGTTTTGCTGTCATTATTGTTTGTTTATTTACTTGTACGTTATATTATACGGATTCTCTCTCTCGGATAACCATAGCTCTCATCCTCCTAGACTGTATATTGCTCGTTTCACTAGACTGGCATTAGATTCGAATCTATCGCGACACGTGACCCTTACTTACAGCTAGGTTTGCCGCCTCTGCCTCGCAACAACTTTGCGCCTTCCCAATTCGCAAGTACTTAACTTTATTTGAAAGAGTTCTCAACTTCTCCATCAACGATCATTTATTCAATTGTAGTTTAATGCAGAGGCCGATGACAAACGATAATGATAACTCCTCCACTGGCATTGCTTCGCGTCACATCACGCTGCTGAGCTACTAGTAGTACTACGTGTTTATCAGCCCCTGTTTCTCATGCGAGGATATTTAGCGGAATTTACACACCTTGTGCTAGTCAGGTCTTCAAGCTTCAAGGGCAGCGGGGCCCAATGCAGACCCATTCGCCATTGGGCAACTTCTTGCAAGAGCATTGACGCTTCTCGAGCCCAGCGGCTGGGTCGGCCACGGGGGATGGGGCTGCATGAGTCATAACAGACATCATGATGAGGGCGAGGGCGATAGAGAAGACACGAAGCTGCATATCTGCTGGTATGGAGGGCTGAACCTTCAACTGGAGTGTTCAGATGAACGATGCTGCTGCTTCCATTCGTCTATTCACGTTGGCTTTTATACGTCGCGCAGATTCTTGAACAGGAGGATATTGACCGACCGACTAACCCGCAACTTTTGTAAACTTATGGTTTACAGGGGTCAGCTGGTGGGTATATGTGTATGGAGGTTCTGAAAGGAGTAGATAATCTGTTCGCCCTGATGTTCACCGCATGGTCGAAGTATGCTACCTTATGTTTTTCATCACTTTTTGGCTTTGCTAGGGCGCCACACTACGATTGCTCAAACACTCATCCGTGCCCACCTTGTGCACCTGAGATGATATCTCACAGGGGGAGCTTGGCCTCCGTTTCAATGACGGAACAGATACGCTCACTGACGTTCAATTGATTGGACATGGAGGCCCGGCGCATGTACATTATCTAAGGAATGGGCGGCGACAAAGAAATCGCAGTTAATGGGTGAATGCATACGATATGATTATTTCCGTTGTGGGTGCAATGCAGGAAGGTCTTCGATGATCGCCGAAAAAGGTGACGTTGAAAGGATGAATGGCGAGGCAAAATGCATGATGTAGCAACTATGAGAAAAATTGCGTTGGAAAGATCATAAAAATAAACACAAGGTTGCAACAAAAAGGTGTGTAAATACTTCGATGGTGGAAACCCAGAGAAATGCAGATATAAAGTATATGAAGAAGGCGGTGATGTGTGATTGGTATCTTGATCCATGGATGAGTAGAAGAACAAAAGGAAATAATAGCCGTATTTTTAGGAAACAACAGCATCTCCTAGTCAGCCGAGGGCCACTGGCTCTTCGCATCGGCTGCCATGAGTACGCTCTTCGTCCAATCTTCTTTGTCCCCATCGTCACCAAGTAACCCCAAGTGATTTGAGGTCAGAGATGCATTAGAGTGAGAACTCCGAAGTGACGCCGTAGCTTGAAAGATGCTTTTGGAGCTATTCAAGGGAATAGTGGGAAGTGATGCATTTGATCCTGACCGATATCTATCAGCTATCGGCGTGAGTTCCTTCGTGATAGGTCGAGGAAGAGGTTGACTCTGAGTGACGCTCATCGGGATGGCTGGAAGTGGACGGGGAATTTTCCCCGACCTGGGAGCACTCGCTGGTGGAGAGATGATTTCATCCCTTGGATTCTCGCTCGCATTGCGGCGCCCAAAGTCTTGGGTACCTAACACGGGAGGAAGGGTGAACGTACTTGAACCAGGTGCAGTCACGGCAGATATTGGTGTGGAGACAGAAGAGTCAGATGCTGCCCTCGGTGGTTGGAGATATGGAGAGCCAGCTGAACCAGGCTGCGCTTGAGAAATGGGAGAAACCAAGGGAGAGGACGAAGAACGCTTGCTAAGAAGCAGATGTAACGAAGGCTTCCTGAGCCTAGGTGACTTCGTTGTCTGCACCGTAGGTGAGGAGGCCGACGGGGTTGAAGACGGAGACGAAGATGAAGATCCACTGAAAGGACTAAAACTTGGAAGGGAAAGGGAAGGGAAAGATCGTTTTCGAGAGGCCGGTGTCTGTGGAGGGGAAGATGGGGGGATGCTGGACATGGGGAATTGGATAGGACTGCCGATCAAGGGGCTGCTAACAGTTGGTGGCATGGCTGTTAGAATGGGACTACTGATAACCGGACGTCCGGAGGGTGATGTAGAAAGGGGGGATGGAGAGGTAGAGTCGGCGATGATGGGTGATCCACGAGTTGGGCGTTTCAGATACAGCTCATCGTCGAAGGAACGGTCGTCAGTTGAAGTCGAAGGGGTGGACAACGATTCAACCGAAGATGATAGCTGAGGCGAGGGGATATGCCTGAGCACTGGGTTGGAATCACCTTCGGACGTGGAGACGTAGGAAACATCGTCGCGAGAGAGCGAACTAAGATCCGAGGCGCTCGAAGTTCCGATGGACATATGGTCCGCCGCATCTAGGTACACCGTCTCAACCACGGCGGTTGAATCGACGCTGCTACCAGTGGAGGTTTCAGATGGCTCCTTTTCGACAGCAGGCTTGATATCGAGGACAACGCTTTCCCTCCGAATATCAATGATGCCTGAGCTCACAGGATCCCAGATATCGGCTTCACAGAGCACTCGCAACAAAGGAGGACTCATGTTAAGACTAGGGCAAAAGACGAGGAGCAGGTTCGATAGAGGCATTTTCGTAGCCTTCGATGCTTTGGAGGTGGCCTTGATCAGGTCCGTCACGAGTCGCACGAGATCGCGATTCTCGGCAGGGAGTTGGTCGATCAAGGAACGGAGAGCGTTCAGAAGGGATTCGGAGGGAGGGCGCATGCCGGATAAATTTGGCATGGCAAGCGTAGAGAGCGATGGGGGCTTGCGCACACCAGGCTGACCGGCGCGTGGACCAGAAGGTAGTGAAGGTCCCTTCATACCAGGCCGAGTGTTGGCAGCTGGAGCTTGTGCGGCTTGCATGCTATTCTCCTGTGCCATGGCTGCCTCGAAATAAGGAACCAAGGCTTGAGTAAGGATTGGCTCTGGGACTGGAGTGCGGAGACATTAGTATCGACGTGGTGAGACAAAAATGCAACCTCACGCTCGCGAAGGTACGCCTTGAATACTGAGGCAACGGCATGGGGATCCAAGTCTCCGGGATTGCAATTGGACATATCATAATCAGCCCCTGTGTATTTACGTTAGGAAGGAAGGAAGCACAAGAAAAAATAAGAACGCACCTGAATCAAATTCTGAACGAATTTTAGAAACATGGGTGGGACGGCCGTTGACCCTGGAATAGGGATGAACAAGAAGATAAAAGGGCCTTGTGAGTAAATACGCACCGAAACAACCCCTCTTCTTGCACCCCCCAGATGAGAATGTGTTGAGCGCAGCGTACGACCAAAGCGGGTAGACGTTTCAACTCCAAAGCAACGAGCATCTCTCGACTCGGAGGGTCACCCAAACGTCCATGATCATGCGATGCATCCCATGCCATGTCGCCGGGGATGATCGGTGTTTGGGAGACGCCTTGCTTCAATGGCTTACCGAAAACCACTTTACCATGCCCGAACGGAGGACGCAGGCATTTCCCTAGAATGGGACCGGAGGGAGGCATGATATCACTGTCAGACAAGGAAGACGAAGTCATCGAACTCGTTACACTCCATGAACCTGTCGACGGAGCATTAGGGGTGCGTCGAGCCTTTCCTTTGTTTGACAAGCCGGATTGATTAGATCCTATTCTAGTCAAAGGATGTTCTGGATGCGACGCATTGGTATACGACGAAGGCGCTGTCCCAGACAATGACGAGGATGATGAATATCCAGAGTGACTCGCACTAGAACCCATCCCACCTAATGCACGTCCCATTTTCTCAACTGCTCTCTTCGCTAAGCCTGCGGCAGGCGCTGTCATGCTAATCGCCGTTTGACGCAAAGAGGGGGCTTGTAGGGCAGGAGCGCGATCTTGTGGGCGATGATGTTGATGGTGTTGGGTCTGTTTATGTCTGTCGCCGTGCGATGCGGACCTTGACGAGCCATCTGAACCAGAAGCGACTGTCCAAGCAACCAATCGTCCGTGTACGTTGGTTCCAGGTGTAGGAGAGCTCGATCCCGAAGACATCTCGCCAGTAGCAGCCGCCTTGACGATAGTGGGAACGGAAGCGGGAGGCGACATAGGAGACTGTTTCAATTCAGCGCTGATAACTGGAGGTAGAGGAGGCGAAGTCGGGGCTTTCATGTTGAAGTTGGAGGAGGCAAGATTCAGTGACATGGACCGACGGTTGTTCGCCTTGGCCGTTGACATTGGGGCCCTGGCGGTGGGTGGAGGAGATTCACTGTCAGAAGATTGTGACGCTTCTTCCTCTGGCATGAAGAAATCGGCCTCTGTAAGAAGAGCACTGAGTCGCTTGCTCGGAGGTACGACAGTGTGATTTGACTGTAAGGATTCCGCCATGGAGACAGGTCGAGATGCTCGATTACCAGGTCCTGCGCCGGGTCGTATCGTGTGATGGCTCATGGTAGAGTCACTCTTCCGCCAAGCCTCCTTTTCAGAGGTTACTAGCTTCTTCTCAGAATCTAGTTCGCCATCACTAAGGGCCCCTGCGAGCTTGCGATCCTGTTCCCTTGACTCCTCGTCGGCACTTATGAATTGCAGCGCCGACGATATACCAGGACTTATGGGGATGATCGAATTTCGTTGGGGACGAGCTCCAGACGCGACGCTAAGTTGTGTGGGTGGCTCTTTGAGCTTGGGGGGTGTGGCGGGCTTTGGTGGCGGAGCAGGAGGCGAGGTTGATGGATGTGGGACAGCCGCCTGTTTCTTCCCGAACATCTGCAACGCCAGCTGCATAGTCAGCTTCCCGCTTCCCCTCGATCCTCGAGACGACGTAGAATTAGTCACCTGCGTTGTGTTGGTCGAGAATGACCGCGTGTCCGAAGGCGGTGATGGGATTGGCTTAGGTGGTGATTTGGCACCAGAAGCCCCCTCATTCGACCTGACCTTCTCCCCGACTTTCGGCAATGACCTATTAGCCGTGACGTCTTCCGAAGTCTTCTTCCTCCTGGCGGCAAAAGCCCTCTTGAGACGAGCACCAGTAGCGACAGCAGCATTGCCCAGAGCAGCGGCCTTGGATGAAGCGGTCGAAGGCGATACGGGACCAGAACTAGAGCTGTGGGAAAGACTGCTGGCGACCTGGCCCATAGAACTAGGAAGAGATGAGGAACGGGGATNGGGGGGAGACGAAGGCTGAGGCTGATGAGGTTGACGAGGTAGCAGGTGTAAAAGAGGCGGACTGATCCGACAGAGAGGTGGTATCTGGCGAGGTGGGAAGCGTGGCAGCAGCCTGCATCGAAGAGGCCACAGATGAAGAAAACGAGGTTGATCTACTTGTGGAGGATAGGGATGTGGTGCTTGCGCCTGGCCTGCCAGTAGGACTGTGATCGTGAGTGCTTCTGCCTGACAGGCTGCCTTCTTCCCTTGGGTTCTGGGATTGGGACGGCATTCTTCAATGTTCGCAAAAGGATGATGATGTTGTCCGCAGGCTTTCAAACGAAAAAGCGTATAGAAGATGTGTCTGTACCCAAAAGTGTGTTTCAGTAAGCAAGTTTGTGTTGCAAAAGCCCGGCGAACAGCAACCGCAAGGCAGCAACGAGGACAGAGCAGAGAGCGAAGAGGCTGTTGATTGAAACTGGGGCCCTGGCCACTCAAATACATGACACACAAATCAACATCACTGGTCTGATCCCCTCCATAAACCGAGCCCGTCGTCACGCAACACAGCGCAGAGAACAAGGAAAAAAGGCACCAGAAACTCACCAGAGCTCAGAAACCATGAACCGTCACGCAGCAGCCCACGACTGTCGACCCGCAGACTGCGTGTTCACCAACAGGCTTATCGGTGATGGAATGGGGGAATGAAAAGGACACGCAGCTGCATGCACGGCAGTTGGCAGGTTGTGGTCAAGGACCAAAAACAATGGAGACGGCCAAATAAGGCACTCGTCACCATCTTGGGCCAAATATCACGCCCTTGATTTTCCCAGTAAAGATGGTATCATACAATGATGATGGCCTTTCATTACATCGTCCCTCTAAGTATATACAAAAAACTACACGAGATCACGGACGACGATTGCATATCATACAGCGAGTGTGCACGAGAAGAAAGAGATATAATTAAACCTATATAATATGGTATCGGAATGGTGTAGATCTACGTGATGTCTAGTTCGTCATTACGCGAGAAGCAAGTCCTTAACCTATGTAAGTCCGCACTATCGTCAGCCTTATCGCTAGAACAGGAGTGGAGTGGGGACTTGCCAGCTCATATGTGAAAAAAGACGTTGCGATGCTTGGTGCCACTTTCACTGTAAATTACAACCGAGTAAAAATCGCGACGGGCCCGAGAGGACAAACATTGATGACTTACGGAGATTGGGCCAGAGACCACGGTACAATCCCTTGACTCCCTCTGTGCGAATGATGCCTGCAAGTGCGTCCAGCGCTCCATTGTATTTAATGCCAAGCGAGTTCGAAGCCATGCCAGTAACCTGCATCTTCCTTCTGAGGACATCGAAAGGATAGGTCAGGGTCTGCGAGATCGAACCTGAACAAGGATTAATATAAAGCAGTTTCAGAAGGAGGCGAAACTCACCAGCCAACGCCCCGCACGCCAGTTTACGGACGACATTGCTCTTGCCAGGCGGTGTAAGGATCCCCCTCAGCAGTTCGTAGGCGGCAAAGTTGATCCCAACGTATGGAGCAACGCCAACGGCAGTCGTGACGAGACCTCGGTACAGTCCCCTGACACCGCCCTCTTCTCGCATGATTTTCAGCGTCATGCCCCAGATCGTAAGTTCCGACTTGGTATACGCCGATGGGGCAGAGGTATGGTATGCGGAGGCCAGTGCACCAGAGGCAGAGGCCGTTATTGTTGATGATCCCGTTTGAGGGACAGCTTGGAGGGAGGCTGTAGCTATGGATAGACGGGAGCGAACGAGGTCCAATGGGTATGTCGAGCCTGTGCACTCTTCAGCGGGCGACTCCATGACATCTCTTCATACGCACAAACAGATGTAATGCCCGCCAAAGCTCCGCTAGCAAGGCGTTTTGGGGTATCCAGCTCTTTTGATCCATGTTGCGTAAACCACTGTGGAAAGCCAGGTCTGAGGATACGTTTCAGAAACGACGGTAAGCGACCGAGCTGACCTTCTTTAATTGTTCGTACGTTGTAAATTGAACGGCGCTACCGAGGAGGAATTGCATCGGACGGGTAGACCAGCATGCAAGAACAAGGCGTACCTGTAAGGTATGATCCGCAAACAGTTTATGCCATTGCCTCTCATGAATCCCTTGAATCCCTCTTCCCGCCACATACGCACAAGGCTGCGCCATACGCCTTTGTACTGTTGGTTACCACTCCGCGGTTGTACCTGCCTACACAATTGATAATGAGCAGCGCACATAGGCAGGCGTCATGCGAGCTCACTGTATAATCTTGAGCCGTTCCAGAGGGCTGACAACCGTACGCGAAGCAGCGCCAGCACATCCACCCGCTACACCGACATACCACAAGTCAGAACATTCGACCTAGTCCACATCACAGCAAAAACGCGGTTTGCGCACCGATGAAATACGAGGTGACCTCCGGCGTGAAGAAGGTATATCGTTTTTCCACCACAACGACCGGCGGCGGCGAGGACGTCTGCGATGTAGTCGAACTGCTTGCTTGCGACGGACTTGTCATTTTTTGGATGATCGTTCTAGGTATAGTCTAGCTTTGGAAGGGGAACATGTACTTTTGCAAGCTATCGGCGTGTGGTGGTGATGTTTATCAAGATAGCTGCGGTAAACGAGCGGGGTGGTGTGACGGAAAGCGAAACAACAAGGCGAACCGAGGCTGGTTTAGATGGAGGAACCTAAAACCGGCCAATGGCCCATTTCCGTTTATCCTTGGGCGCTTATGCTATTCCCCGACAGCCGACCTCTTCGCCAAAGGACTCGGAATGCCGATGGACTTCTTTTGATCAACGTCACTGATAACGCGTTTTTGAAATGGGCGCAACCAAAAACATATGAAAAACACAGATAGGAAAACATACGAAGTCCATGACCTAGACAAACGTAAGTGAGATCTGCGACATTTGTGGTCAACCTGGGATCTACCCCCCTTCGAATATACCTTATTTGCACGCCCTCTAGCGGAGACTGTCAGTAGCGGCGACACGTTCGATGGCTGCGAGACTGGCAGAAGGGGGAATACAAGGTTGATTGACCTAGTCCCCTGAAGGAAGCACAGGAGCTGTAGCGGACAGGGGAAGCCAGTTCCTGGCAAAAAGTTGTGCATACATACAACCCTCCCGGGTTTGCAGTCAAGTACGATACAAAAACCTAATTTAAAGCTACAGTGCACAGCACGCCCAAAGGAAATGGACTCAATGTCAAGTAACAATGATGAAGAATGGATCAAGAAAAATCAGTTATGGCTCTCCTTCTGGTCTCCTGGACACATATGGTTCTGTTGCTTGGGAATAATTGGGTGGCGGACGATCAAGAGGTGATCCAGTGATTGAACCCCCATCTCGTTCGCCACTTGCACCCTCATTGATGGGAGACAGACTCCGTGAGACACCGTTATTAGAGGCCAGAACGACTTCTCCTTTGGATGGTCGCGGATTCGTAGAGTTGGTGAAGTTATTGTTGGTGGTGTTGTTGGACTGCGATGGGTGCTCGTCCTGCGATGATGCCGGGTACGCTTGCGAAATCGAAACCTACAGAAGAGAAAGGAGAAAGGAGGAGTTAGAAAGGGTATGAGCAGGTCGTTGTCAAGGACAATGTTACCTCGGGCTCGCCATATGGAGTTGTACCGGCGCGTTCAGAAGGGCTGGTATAATACGAGCGGCCATAAGTTGACCTACGATCCAAGGACACACTACTTTGGCTCTGCATCACCGACGTAAATGTGATATCGGAAGGTGATGTAGCCTGCAGACTACGTGGTGGACCGCGATACGACGTGTAGTTTGAGCGAGATCCGAAGGATGGTGGCGGCTGGTATTCTTCCACCGGCGGTGATGGACCATATCCTTGGAGCCAAGAAGATGATTCAACGCTTTTGTTGGGCTCTTGACGAGCGCGGCGCCGTCGCACTAGGATAATGCCAACCACCACCACACAACCGATTATGACCAAGATGGGAAGAACAATACCAGCGATAAGACCACCACTCAACCTATGGGATCTATGTATGAGTATGCTAAGCACCATGGGTGACAAGGCTGACTTACCCTGACGAGCTATTCCCTGATGAACTATTCCCGTTCTGAGGAGCCGTGTTTCTATCCATTCCTATGAGTGTTGTTCAGTGCGTTCACGCGAAAGCAACTTACTGAGCAGATGACATTGAGGAGGAGCTCAGTACGTTTGCATAGTCAATAGCGAATTGTTGGTTTGGCGCTGCTGGTTGGTGTTCCAATTTTAGGACGTGTTTTCCATCACCCAAGTTATCGGCATGGAAGAGCATCATCTGAGGTGTGTAGGCCGTGTTGCTTGCCGAAAACTGTCGGCTGGGTCCGCCGTCGATGGATATAGAGTAAGGCGAGCCATTGGGTCCTATGGGGCCGTACAGTTGAATACCATCACCTGTCAAGAATCCCACGTCAATGAGGTGGATGTCAACCCAGGAAAAGCCACATGCCCTAGAGTGCGTTAGTACTTGATAGAGGAGTGCGTGGACGAGGCAAACCTACTTCGAACGTATATGTCAGTGTACCGCTCGTCCCGTTGCCGATTGAGCTATAGTGCGAAGAGTTGAGGAAGGAAGAGAGTTCACAAAGAGCACGCACTGTCCAGTTCCACCACTGAAAAGGCCTATATGATCTGGAGCAGATGTCCAAGCGTTCGCAGGTTGATAGACGAAAGCCGGGTCCATATCTTGAACAGTTCTGACGACCAACTGGTCATCATCCTTGCCGATATTCGACTGCCAAGTGATCTATCACAAGTCATCGGCATCGTGTCATACCAAGATAGATGAGAATGTCATTTACGAAGTCGATATCCACGAAGTTATGATTTCCATCGGTTGGTTGGTTTGTCAATGTAAGGGTGTGCAAGCCTTGGGTCAAGGCGGTAGTCGAAAAGAGCGAGTCCTGAAATTTATCTTGCGCGGAAGCACCACTAATAGACGGGAAAGCGTTGTTGTCGATGGTGATTTGGAAGTTCCCGTGGTTGCCTCTTCTCGCGCCGAAGATTTGCACACCAGTACCGTTGAAAGTGAATGACACGGACGATTGATCCCTATTGGTGGGGTGGAATGTCGTCAAGTAGTAGCTAACGAGAAAGGCCACGATCAACGAGAATAGTTAGAGAAAGAGTAGCCCGACGTACCTTGAGGCTTTATTATCGCTCTGACTCGTTCCTTGTGTCCAACCCGTCGGAGAATAGGCTAAAAGAGGGCATGGGTCGTCGACCGTGATGGTGAGGAGAGGCATCTAAACCAAGGGAGAAGGAAACCAAGCAAAACGAAGGAAATGGCCTCCAGGGCTTGCGTAGGAACTGAGAAGAGGAAACGAAAAGAGTGATGCGGCGTTTTGGCGTGGTTGGGATCATGAGTATAGACGACGTGAGTACCGGGAGTTGTAACTCCGTCAGATATGTGTATCAGGCCATGGGGAAGTATGTCGTTGCCNACAGGAATACCGGAGCTCTGGCTTCATCGCCTAAGATTGGGCGTCCCAGAATATCCTTCGCTAATAAAGCTTAGCCAGCCCTTCTCTGATATGACTTCGAAGTCAATTGGCTATTGTCACTGAGACGAACCTTTTCACTCTCGCAAGTCTTCGGCGCAACGGACCTTCATTCACAGCATCATTGATGGTATCAACGCAAGTCGGGGGACCTGGGTTCATGAAGTGTGAGAGATGTCGACGAATAGGTGAGTACTGGCGCTCAGTAACCACCACTTGAACTGAAACCATCCCCTCATGTTGGAAGAGACTGAGCACCCCGAGTCTCGATCATCCCGACTTTCCTGGAAGTTGTCTCCTTGGAAAGCAATCAATAGCAATCTGGCAACAACCATAGCTTAGGCAATGGCCTGTACATTGATGACCCTCGCTTTCATCGTTGGCGGCGAACAGTATCCCAAAGACGTAAAGAGGAGGGATTGCAATCTGTCTATGGGGTCGCCCACAACTAGGATACACTGACCCAGAAAATCACCCCTTCCGTGAAACAGATGAACCAATCACCTATGCCGTCTTCAAATCACTTCCATTCCCCCGAGCGACTTTTAGCAAGTGCGAAGCTGTAAGACCTTGTGGCGGTAGTTTCCCATACACTTGCCGCGTCTCGGGCTTGGTTAATCTCACTTGAGTTGAGACATATGGTTTCAACTGCGAACGAGAAATGTCAGGCCGACTAAGACAGAAAACAAGGACTTATGACGCACTGCAGAAGCCTCAATCTTTTCCAGCGGTGGTGCAACGAAGACTCTGACTTTCTCATCGATGAGACGGTATTTTGCTTTCCCCCGTACGACGTGAACACCGGGAGCACCAGTGCGGTGGCCACCGGGGAGGAAAGCCTGTCGCGTTCCTGCAGGAGTTGAGCATGCGTGGATTAGGTGGAGAAGCGATGCGGGGGACCTTTGTAGAAGTCTTTGTTTTGCTTTTWTCTAACGCTTTCAGAGCTTTCCTAGCTTTCCTAGCTTTTCCAGCTTTTTGTGCTTTTGAAGCATTGGCGCTCGCTATGTAAGTATTACAGCATCTTTTTCTTGCTTTGTCATACCTCTTGTACAAAGCATAACTTTAAGCGCTTTTTCTATTTTAGATATACAAGATACCTTTCTCCCACAGCTTCTTGATCTTATCTAGCTTCCATCTGCTCCTGGTAAAAATGATGTTTTCCTGATGTTATTCGTCGAAGAACCAAGATTTGCAGCCGTATCGAGGCTAGATAGATGTATAAGCGCTGAGCTACGAAGGTATATGTGGAAGCTAGAACGCAATTCTTATCTGGGCTCACATTACGGAGTTCATTTGCTCCATCACATCGATCGAGCTAGGGCAACCAAAGACAAGACCTCCCTGACTTGTTCTCCTAGGTATAGCTTGTGTCTCTGGCCAGGGAGAAAGTGGGCCCGACTGCAATGGCCGTTGATCTGCCTTCGCGATTACCGTACTCCGTGGAATCGCAAGGGGGTAATGACGTACCAGTTCCAACAAAACCCAACATTTGGTGGGATATCGAGGTCTGTGAAACCGGTACTTTCTTCACAACGCAAGCTAAGACGAAGTATGAAGTCTAGGAATATGGAAATGGTACATTTACTCACGACTTTCGCTATCATTCAACAGACTGGCGACATCCATTATCAAGACCAAAACTAAGAATTCGACGCAGATTCAAAACCCGCAAGTCTTGTGAAAGGCTAAATGAAGGGAGACAAGTGGTTTGAGGGTGTTAGCCTTCTTGTCTTTAGTGTCTCGAAGATTCTCAGTTGGTGAGTGCGGTGGTTCAAGCTTGTGGAGAGTAGCACAACTTCGAGCGCGATTGCGAAGGACATCACAGGCAAGCGCCGTTCGGGAAATGCCGAGGATTAGGGGAGGACACAGGGGAGAGGAGCGACAACCAAAAATCGTACCATATTGCCGACACCAAACGTTTGCTATATGTTTGTTTTACAAGTTTTATGAGCGAAAGAGGATACAGTTGAACGAGCAGCTTCAATCCCAAGTCAAAAAGCGGACGGTGTGATCCCGCCATCCATAACGACGATCTGTTCAGTGTGGTTGAGCGGATTCGAAAGAGCAACGAGGAAACTAACCTTGTTGGTCATGTAGGCATTATTCACGAGTACTTCTACGCAGGAAGAGACTTCTTCAGGGGTTCCGAAACGTCCAATTGGAATGATGTTCTGTGGAAATACCGTGTGAGTGCGGTTAAACGTGTTTCGAGAACTTCGAAGACGATAACTGACTTTGAGTTCAGGAGCGGCGTCAGCCATCATGTCCGTATCTAAAATCAGCACGACTACTCAGAGTGACGTATCATGAGATAGTCATGTTGATACCAGAGATGAGCGCTGGGGCCACAGCGTTGCATGTCTGGAAGAAAAGGGTAAGGCTCAAGGCATAGATTTGGGTTGAAGGGAGACGTACGATACCGCTCTTAGCGTATCTTGATGCGACCCAATGCATCAAGCCGTGAAGAGCTGATTTTGACGATGCGTAGTGAGGCCCGATTACTCCCCCTGTCCCTAAACAATGACGTGAAGGGTAGAAAGGTATTTGAAGACCAGGAGTGAAACTTGAGCCCACCTGCGGCAACGCTGAGAGAAGGTACGATTTCGGGTTAGTGAAGTGAAATCTTCAAGCCACGAACCTTGAGCAGAAGATGACCCGTCCGTACCCTTGGCGTTCCATGTGAGGGATACAGAGCTGGGTCAACTAGAAGGAAAGTATGGTGCTGTCAGATATCATGAATTGATCATCGACCAAGATGAAGAACTCAACTAGATAGGCTTGCGCAGTGTTGACCTTCCAAATCTCTTCAAACTCTTCCAGACTGATATCTTCAATATTTCCGCTACGTCCAACCTTCGTACCCGTCTTTCCCGCGTTATTGAAGAGGATGTCAGGATTTCCCATAGCAGAAATCACCTCTTGATAAAGACGTCGCACGTCGTCGAGATTACCGAGATCGGCTTGGAATGCTTGAGCGCGGATTGGGGTTGCGGGTTTCAGAGACGAATTCAGGTTTGTGATCTGATCTACAAGTTTCGTCGCCTTTGACTGGGCTGAATGGTAGTGAACCGCGATAGAGCAGCCATGATGAGCAAGAGCTAGGGCTGTAGAGTAGCCAATGCCACCCCTGGTAAAGGGATTTGTGGTAAGCAAAACTTACATGATGGAACAAAGAGTCACGTACGTGCAGCCAGTTATCAGCGCGAGTTTGCCTTCGAGTTTGAAAGTTCCCGTAGTCATCGTAGAGCCGAGACCTATATTGGGGGTCACAAAGAGATTCGCTATTGGAGATGGTCGGCGAGGGCCACTGGATTGTTCATTCACACGATGGATGTAGCGTGAACGTGGTCGGCTCGGGAGCAGAAAGCACCCGGAAAGCCAGCCAGGGTCCAAACGAGTAATGGTATTGCGGATACATCGCGGAGATACAAGATACAACCTCGTTGGACGAGGTAGAGATATGTGTACTTTCACGATACAAGAGCCCGGGAATGTTCATCCAGACACTTATATTTATATAGTTGAAGCTACCCTCTGCGGTACTCCAAGAATTCGGGGAAGCACTAATAAGCCTTGAGTATCGTGTGTAAAATGAAGATCATGAAGAATCAAGCTCACTTAATCGTTCGAAAACCGAAGGTTCGTGATGAATTTCGTCATTTAGTCCGCAGGATGGACGAATCTTGTCCGCACTGCAAGCGGCTGGAGGTTGAAGTTGAGGCCGTGTGGGNGGGGGGGGGGGATAAGGGAGGCGGGAGATGGGGAAGATGTCAGGCTTCACCGAACCTGTTAGCATTGTTCGCAGCTGATAAAGCGATAGAGGCTTACCGTATACACTAGCAAGGTGAAGGAACCCGGAATATACCATTGGATGAGGATCTTCGTGCGCGGACTGGGCGTCTGGTTGACGTCTGGGATCAGATGTCTGATGAGGGACGTAAGGTGTAACCAGGATTTACGAGGGAGGGAAGGAGGGAGAGTCCGTAAAATGTTCGTTAATAGTGGAATCATGGCCAACTAGAACACGAGGGGGTCAGATATGGAGCAGGTATGGGGATTGAGAACCGAGGGAGTCCAAGATACCCACCAAGGATGTGGAAGCTCTGAAGGAGCTGAAACAACAGCAATGCAGAAAGATGGGGAAATGATAATCGGACGGTAAGGAGAAACAGTAAAGGAAAATGTAATCAGGAATGCAGATGATTTCGCAGAGGTTGAGGGTGACTGAGAGCGAGAGAGAGAAAGAGAAGTCCCATGGAGAAGGATGAAAAAGAGAATGTAGAGGATTGTATATAGGCTGAGAGAAAGGTGATAAAGTACGAAGAGATGAGGATGATGAAGGAGAATGACCGAGTATAAGAGAAGTGATCCCAACTGTACGTTAACTTAATAAAAGGAGAATCAACTAGAAGATGAGGGTTCAGGCACATAGGGCTTGATACGAAAGCCTTTTGCCTTTGCGGTCTGCATGCCTTCGGAAACATTTTCAGGACGCTTTCCCTTGACATTCAGCTTCTGATTATCCTTGCATCTCTCTGTAGCGCTGTCGTCGTGGCGCTTGGCAGCATCTTGGCGAGTAAAGCTTGAGAAACGGAGGGGAGGGTCAATGAGCATCCTCTATATCTAACAAAACATCGAGAGGACTAACATCCATCCACAACGGACACAAGACCATAGTATCTTATGCACACGACAGCGTTTTGAACGGTGTGCGTAAGTGGTGCTCTCGGTGACTAGGGCGTCGCAATTCGTGCATTTGTACTAACAATGAAGATATAAATGAATGGCCCGTCATAAGACTGCTCAAGACGCATTATTCTTACCTTTTGGTCGCCTGTATCTGTTACAACAAGGGTGAAGCCTTTGATGTGTTTCGTAACGGATTGAGATTCGCCCATGGAAGCGCTTGAACGAAGGGTAGGCATTGCAGACGTAGGAGGGACATTCTGCAAGTCCGTGGTTGAATCGACATCAGCCTGGTTCCGAGCTCCTCGGTCTTGGAGCTGAGGAATGGGTTGGGGCAGCTGGAAGTTGAAATAGAGAGGAGTGGTTGAACTCTCTGAAGCACGAGCTGGGTCGTTGCTTCTGTCGACTCGGCTTGGGCCAGCATTTGCCTGAAGGGGAACAGGCTGTCGAGTGATGCGGGTAGAAGCGGAAAGTGTAGTCTTAGTTTGAGATCGGCGGTCAATGGCCGAGGACACTTCCGGAACGGGTGATGCGATGGGTTCGTCACGCGGAAGGGTGGGCATTGGACCATAAGTCCAATCNGGGGGGTACGCAGAGAGGGTCTGGTATTGCTGCGAACGTCTCCTCAAAAGAGAAGGCAGGCGCGGGCACACTCGCTAGGAATGCGGGGAGAGTACTGTGACCGTGTCGGTACACTTGTTCTTCATGTCGGTAGAGACTGGTAGCAGGTTGTTGACGTCGCGAAGACACGGGGGCGGGACAGTTCTCCGTTCCAGCAGCTAAATAATTTTCATCGCGACATTTTCCGCGTTGTTGACGGATTGAACTAGAAGCCAGCTCTTGCTGACCTCCAGGAGGAACAAAGTTTTGGGTGTTGAGGTCCCTTGCGGCGAGGGTAAGCGGAGGGTGGGCTAGGCGGTCAGCCGTGGATGTGACTTTGGTGGGAACGGACGGAGATGCGGGCTCGTCATCGAACTGAATGAAATCAAACAGGTCATGAGGCTCATCAGGAGCATTGTCGCCATACTCATCGAAGCTGGGTACAGGGTGGCGACTCTGAGAGAGTTCAAATGGAGATTTTGGTTCACTTGGAGTCCGGCCACGAGTTGTGTCATCGACGTGAAAACAACAGTCCTCGTTCGCGTCGCGTCGGTCACCGACTGGAGGCTGTTCTGGTGGGCCACAATGGGGTTGAACGCGAGATGTTGTGATGGAGAACGACAAGGTCGCGTCTGGCTTCATGGTCTGTGGCTGTCGATGAACTGCTGGAGAGTGAGACAATGCGGGTGTGTGGTGGTTATCTTGGTCTGACGGGGGCTCCTCGCGTGATTCCTGGTATATCAGGTCACAAACGAGCGCGTCAAGTGGATCTAGAGGTGTGTGGTCTACGAAGGGGGCGAAGTCCAGCTCGCCCTCGATGTCGAAAACGCATGCCATTTGCTGTGCGGAGCGATGTGGTGTGGCTTAGGGTGGGTAGCAAAGGAAGATGGGATGGGGTGAGGTGGGAGAGGAGGCAGCCCGATGAGTGGGTGAGGATGCTCCGAGGAAGAGAAAGAGTCGAGAGAAAGTTGTCGCGATGTGGTATGGTGTGGTGGGGGTAGAAGAAGGTAAGGGGATGGGTGAAGGTAGAGGAGGATGTTGCGCAATGTGCGGATGAGGATGGTAGGAGGAAGAGAAAGAGTTGAGAGAACGACGTCGTAATAGTGTGGAA
>JAPEVF010000544.1:0-30864 GCA_029747585.1 Pleurotus djamor
CACAGACGACTTACCTTCGCTACAGAATGCCATTCCATCCCTTTGCCACCGTCTCCGAGTCCCTCCACCCTCCCAATAGTCAACCAGCATCCTATCCCTTCCCCANTACCCTCCACCTNAATGATCCAACCTCCGACTTTGAGCTCGAACGAAGCGAGCTACAGCAAGATAATCACTACATAACCAACATATCACAAGGGCAAGACGATCGATGGAGGCGTTGCTGAGATATTCTTCACGGTTGGTGGAGCCGGCTATGTAGAAAAACAAGAACGGTCAGTTTCCTTTGTGTTTTTTCCAAGTACAAAGCATATGACTGACTTACCTAACATTCTAGGCATGCGCGCCCGCGATTTCGACGTTCCTCCGTCAAGAGGAAAAGACATGATCTTGGCGCGCACATCAGAAGCTGTGATGATGGACTTCAAGTCGCAGACCACGCTGTTTACACGCAGGGGCAATGTCTCACTCAAGCTGAACCTTTGTCGGTGCAGTATGAAGACTACAAACATCACGATAATTAGACCACCATACATATAGTCCACACGCTCATATCTAGAGTAAAGTACACGCTTCTAGTTTGATACCAGCCTACCAGATCATACAGATAGATTCGAGGACCAGGACCCAGGTTCCACATATTCCAAAGCTATGCGCGCAAGGGGAGCTTGAGAGGGTGTATCCGCTGGCTTCATGTCCGTCAACTCTCGAGTCCATCGAAGAATTCACTAAGAGATGGGGATGATTCGAGCGAGTCAATGGTCAGGCCATTTGCGGAAGGTTGATTTCGGTGGTAACGTCCACCAGAGATGGCCGTTCATTGGGAGAAATCGTCATAAGTTTGGTCGCAACAGCTCTGAGGAGATCATTTTGCGAAGTGGAACGATCCAGGACACAGAGGAGTACACGGCCACAGGACCAACGATCGGCCTTGATGGGACTATATTTGCGTGTTCGTTGTTCAATCTCTGGAGCAATCCAGCCCTTTGTACCACAGTAATCCGTGACCTCCTCGGCTTCGTCAACGACACGACGAGCAATGTCAAAATCAGAAAGTATTAACGAGCTGCTATCATCAATGAGGTGAATATTTCTCGGTCGAGTGAGCTGGCATTCGCCCTCCAAGAAACCAAATCTGAGGTAAGCCTCTCAAACTCCCAAATTGACTGTTCATTTGATTAATTCAACCGTTCGCTAGACTCCTACGCCGTCTGCTAGTGGCCCGATGGAAAACCAAGCGCGACTTGTCAACGCCGCGGCACCACCATCTGAATCGGATGAGTCGATGCCACCCCATCAGGCGTACAATTTCCATGGAGGGCCAAGCTACAGTGCCTCGTCTTCCCCCAACCTCCCTTTGACCTACCCCTTCCGCGATGTAGACTATCCCAGCATCTCGACGTCACCGCCGGAACAGTATCACAACCTTGCAATGTATGGCCACGGTGCGCCCGAAGACATGAGCGCACCGCATGCATCCAGCATGGAATATGTGCAATGCAGCTCTGGGAACGAGGCTAGTGGTGGGTTGGGTGCGTTTGGCATGTATGGAGCTACCAACGGTGTCGTCGCCACCGTTCCACCATCATCGACTGAGAGCGCAGACAGTGCTTACGCGGCGTATGTATAAGCCGCCATCGTACGGCCTCCTTTTCTCCCTTTATGGACGATTTCTTCTACCATATTCTTCTTGGTGTTATGCTTAGCCCGGTTGTCCCTTCTTTTTCGTTTCCTTACCGAGCTCTTTTGAATTTGAGCCAGATCCCCCCCTTTGGTCCCCGTGGACTCCACGATGTCATCCGCCTATTTTGTACATTCCGCTCGCTGTCTATTTGCAACCATACCTCCCTCTCTCTCCCCATCTTGTTGTCCTTCTACCTTCTAACCAAAAGTGTACTACCTACCGATCTCTTCTACACCCACACTCGACCCCACGAACCCACCATCCTTTTCCTGCACAGACGTCATTCGCCCGCGTGCTTGTCAGCGGGCTGTCTTCTTGTCACGGCACCGTCCGGGGGAAAGCTCCGTTCCAAGGACGAGAAAACCCCCTCGTTGCAGCTCCTCCCCTTCGCCCCCTTCCTGTCCCTGCTCCTATTTATTTCGCTGTGCATCGTCCTCGCTCTCCTTCCTTCGCTGTTTATTCTAGAATCCCTCCTTTATTTCCCGCATTGGTATCTTATCTGGGCACTGTCTCTTCGGTTGTTGATATATCAGTTCATCCGTTCGTTTATATTTATTCCCTACATCACAGAGTTTAGCATACGATAAGGGCGATTAGCTGCCCGTTAACCCCCCCATGGTGCCATAATGTTCTCAGAACCCGTCGCGAAATACACTAGCTCGGTCCGTTGAAGAAGGTTGATTGTGCCGGATGGTTTAATTGCATTCTAGCTGTAAGTTCTCTGCCAAGCCGGGCCAAACAAACCTCTTTTTGTCTGCCGCCGTCATGGAGAAGATCACCTTTGCCGTGTCCAGTCTTTTGTTAGCGTGCGGCACCGCCTATTCCGTCGCCTACAACACATATCTCGACACGTCCAACCCTCTCCTCACGAATCTCCCTCACCCGCTCCAAGCATCCCACTACTTTGCCAACAAATCAAATATCCTCAATGTCCTCTTCATTAAGCGCGCGTGGGGATGGACCTCACTTGCGTTTTTCGCATTGTTCGCGACAAGTCCAAGGCGTATTCGCAGCGTGAACCGTTTCGTGTCGTGGATAGCTGCTACCCTCGTTTGGGTCGCCTTTACTGGCTGGTTCTTCGGTCCAGCGTTGTTGGAACGCGTCATTGTTGCGTCGGGCGGGGAGTGCATGGTCTCGCTACCCTCGGGCGAGGCACTTTCTGTCCCCCACCAGTACTGCTATACAAAAACAACGATTACAACCGACACTCATCCACACCTCTTCACTTCGACCGACCTCCTTCCAGGTGACTGGCGTGGCCGGCCAAGACTGCGCAAAGGACACGATGTCTCAGGACACATATTCCTTCTCATCATGTCCTTGCTTTTCCTCGCGAACCAACTTAATTTGTCTCTTCGCGTCAACTCAAGCTCGTGGTCTCCATTCCACCAAATCGCAGTTGGAGCGACTCTGGCGCTAATTGCGGCATGGCTCCTAGCCGTGCTCACCACCGCTGTCTACTTTCACTCCCCTTTCGAAAAAGTCACTGGATATTGTACGTGCAGTTCTCTGATTATTCCACTCTCTCGCTCACATCACGCGTCATCACAGTCTTGGGTCTTGCAGGCTATGTAGTCACCACCTTGTTTGACTAGAACGTGACGACGGTACCGATTGCAAGTATAGTCTACGTATCGTAATCACTTGCGGACCTCTACATAACTTACGTAGTCCACCATGTCAATAAACACCATGCCACGAAGCAAGGCCACACAACACGAAAATAATCAATCACCACCGCCCGCATGACTGTCCGCCTCCTGCTCAGCCCTGTGCCGTCACTCGCCCATACATACTCTATCAGCGACGTCACCCCTGGTATACTAAACGTTATTCTTCTTCGTCGTCCTCGGAAAACAAACGACCAAGACCACGAATGTAATGGCTCCACAGACCGCCATCCAGAGCGATTTCCCGATAATGAAGAGGGAAGGATAGGTGATTTGAGTGATGATAGGATATGGCGCTCTTCATCAGCCTCTGTAAGGCCCATATCAAGGGCATACTGGCTCACATACATGCTGTCTTCCTCAGAGTCTTCATCAAAAGACGGTGTAAGCATCGGCGAGAGCATCGGTGTGCCAAACGGACTGGATGGATTAGACGCAGTCCGCATAGTCGTCGGTTCCGTATTATTCAGATTCGGAGTGCGCATCGGAGGGAATTTGCTCATTGGGCTGTACGGCGTAGTGGGTGTGTAGGGTGACCATATCCCTGAGTCTGGTGGCTGCATAGTGGGCGATGGATCGCCATTACGGCGTGTTCTTGTCAAGGAGATCGGAGACAAGGGGTGCTTGCGTTGTTGGTGAACGCGGTGAATATTTGTCACGAGGACCGCAAAGAATGCGATTACGGCAAGGAATAGATAAGGGCCTGAATAGATGGCGTTTTGGTTCGGTAGGAGACAAGCCGAGTCTGCGAATGATGGGGTTGTCGAGGATTCCGCGGGGTGAGGTGTTGTGAGCGAGAGAAGTTGGAACCCTGGTCGAAGGATGTGTGGACTAGGCGAAAACGATTTGACGGTGACTTCGCGAACGGAAGGTACTCTGCCCTCGGGGTCGAGGTGAACGTAGTCACAATAATCCCGGTTATCACCACTAAAAAGGACATATTGATGTCAGTTGAGGTCAGACGAAGCGAGGAGCGTGTGTGTATGTACACCCTGACGGGTTTAAGACGCTCGAGAGAAATTAATGTGACGTGGACGTACCTGAACACGATAGAGGGCTGCAATGTACGCAGAAGAAACGACGTGGTCTGTTTTCCCAGCGTGTTTTGGAAGCCATGACCCACATTGCGATGAATGGTCCCTCGTTCCCGTAGGGGCCCACAAGACGCTACGTCCGGACGCGCTAGAGGGATGTGACTGAAGAGTATTGTCGGTCGGTGACCTAGATTATGATTAAGTATTCAATACTCGGTGATCGACAGTGTCGAAGATCGAGAACCTACCATCACGGGCTTCTTTGATGTCTTTGACAAACTCTATCGGTCCCTGAGGGAGAGGGTCCCATTCACTGAAGTCGAGCTGTTGCGCGTATCGTTGGTAGTCTTCGTCGACGAGGCCGGGGGCATCCAAAATGACGAACGAGTGGTTTCGGACAGTAAGGTGCTGGTTGAAATGGCCAAAGTGCTCGACGTAGTGATGTCGTGCAGGCTTCACCATCGAAGGGGAAGTGCCCATCCTAGTAATAGTCATTAATATTAGTTTTGATACCGGAGAATGGTTTAGCTACGGCGCACCCTATATCATTGTTCCCCGGCGTGAAATACATAGGTATCTCCGAGGTCCTCTTGAAGATACTATGAAACTTTTGGACATACGCGCTGAACCTTCAATGACGTGGTTAACAAAAGACATCACGGACGTACGAATGAAAGAGCATCTCACTCGGCTTGTTCCTTCGCATACTTGCCACTCGCCAACATATCACCCAGAAAGATGACTAGGTCTGGCTTCATGTGTCTCGCAGCATACCAATTCTTCCGTAGATTCGTGTCATACAGAAACTCCCCGAACCACGAGGCATCGCTCTCGATGGCATGCAACGGAAACCGGACTTGGGGGTCTGCAATGAGTAGGACGTGTGTGACATCAGCGCCATTCCTCTGCTTCGAACGAGGAGGTCAGCTGGCGCCTACCAATGCCAAGGGTCAATACGTACTAGTTCGTCGTCGGGCCAGCGACACGTCCACAGAACGGACAAATAAGAACCGAGCTCGCCCCAGACGACGGTGAGCAAGCCAAGAATGCGCAGTGCTCGCACGAGGAATTCCTGACGCTGGAGGACGTCTATAGGTCGCCGCCGTCTGAGGCTGAGATCGCTGGTGTGTGTGGTCATGCAGGTTTCCAAGCCATTGGATGTGGGGATGGGCATCGCCCTATACGAATTTGGTCTATTTGCTCTTATTTGTTCCCAGCCAAAACGGTGCGGCGCAAGTCAAAAAACTGGTTCACGCCGTTTCTCCTCGTTTACGAGCCACCCACCATCCCATGATAGTAGGTTCATAGAGAGAAGTTGAAACCCGAGCTTGTATGAACAAGTTCGCTCCAATCATCAAAGAATTTTAATTTACACTTTCTGAGATTTGAGTTCTTCAAGTGACCTGCCTGCTCGAGAGCTTTATCCAGTCCATGGGAGTCACGAAAAAAAATCGGAGTAAGTAGGAGAGTGTCCGAAGGGGTCAGAGAAACATATCTAAGACTTTTGGTAGCTTTGATTCAACACAAATTGTCAACCATCAGTAGTAATACACAGGAATTCTAGTCGAGTCAGTAAACCGCAGGGGTGAAGGTTAGTGTGAGTCATGTCAGTGGCGAGCCTCTTAATCAGTTTCTTCGTCCGAATCATCAATGTCGCAGGTGGGACTTTCGTTGATATCCTCTCCGCCAGGTTGAGGCAAATTTGCAAGACTGAATTGAAGGGCGAGAATTACACTACGCAAAAGAAAATAGGTCAAACAGATGATGGGCGGGAGGTTGGGAAACCTTACTCTGTATTCCTCGATAATGCGGCGAGAACGGCGGACTGAACATGAGCTTTGAGATTAATATCTTTCATTTTGACATTGATCAAAACTTCGTCTTTGAGGAGTAACCGGTAAATCTTGATTTGGTCCTTGAGTTGAACAACCGTAAGCTTGAGAATATGTTCCCTGTCCGCAACAAGCCCAACGTTAACTAAACGCTCGATCTCGGCTTCTTTTGCAGCGGCGGCTAAGGCACGTCGATTTGTTTCCGCATGAGCGCGGGCCTCGCGGAATTCCAGGAGTTCTCTTCGGAATCGAGCATTGGTACCACTGGCATCTTCCTTGCGGACCTCGCGCATGACATATGTATAGTCGTCAGCTGTGCAGTGCTTTGCGGCGAAGTTTTCGGTGTTATTTCGGAGCACCCGAGTTTGTGCAGTGAAGCTGACTCTTTGTATAATCTCCAATGTTCCCCGTCTTTCTCATGAATTATGTTAAATCGCTTTCGGTCCTGATGCCTAAGCTCTCCAGCCAATGATCCCAACATTCGTGTTCGGATGGCCTCAAGGCTCGGAAACAGGGGATTTCATTGCAGTTGATCTTGGTGTGCACATTGGGATCAAGTAGCTGATAAGAAATTCTAAAAACAATTCACCAGGCGGAACCAACCTTCGTGTCTGCCTCGTAACGCTTCAAGGCGACGGGAAGTTCGAGATCACTCAGTCCAAGTATCGCCTAACCGAGGAACAAAAACAAGATGACGGGCAAAAGCTATTTGACTTCTGTGCGGAGTGCCTGAGGACATTCATCGACACAAATTCTCAACCTCCTGATGGTATCCTGAAACCAGGAGAGGTTCTACCACTGGGGTTCACTGTGAGTGCCTTGTAAATCATCATAATTCACCGCTCACCGCCTCAAATGATTTACAGTTTTCTTATCCTTGCACGTGAGTTGTTGATTCTCCTTCACGCGTACTTTTCTCAGTGCCATGACAGGCAAGAACGTATTGATCAAGGTGTCCTCATTCGATGGACGAAGGGCTTCGGAGCACCAAACACAGAAGGCAGAGATGTCGCCGAAATGTTCAACAAGTCCATCGAGAAATATGTGCATATACATTCTTCCTTGTTATTCGCACGTTGTTCACTGCCTTTGTTTTTTTAGCAATTGCCCGTCAAGCTCACAGCTTTGATCAACGACACCACGGGTACCTTGATCGCGTCGCACTATGTCAACCCCAAAACCAAAATAGCCTGCATTTTTGGAACCGGTTGCAATGCTGCGTACATGGAGCATGTTCGTGACATCCCAAAGATAGAATCTCTCGGTATCGGTGGTGACGCTGACATGGCCATTAACTGTGAATGGGTAGGCCCTTTCATATCGGCTTGATGACAGGGCAATGTTCTAATCTAACCTCTCCAAGGGCGCTTTTGATTCATTTGAACATGAACATCTGCCACGAACCAAATACGACATAGAAGTCGACGAGTCCTCAAACAAACCCGGAGAGCAGTCATTTGAGGCAAGACGCTTGTCAATGTCGTGTTCTACGGTTTGCTGATATGGTCCCCCAGAAACTTATCTCTGGCCGTTATCTGGGCGAAATATTGCGTCTTGTCATCTGTGAACTAGTAGATGAAGGTGTTCTCTTTCTCGGACAAAACACCTACAAGATTGAGAAACCCTACGTCCTGGACACTGCATTCCTATCCCTAATGGAAAGGTGCGGGTGTTCTCGGTGACTGTCGAACAATTCTTACTCGCCTTAGTGATCCAACCGACGAACTCCTTATGGTTATCGGAATCTTCAATCACTTCTTCGCTCTCGAGACCACACTAGCCGAACGTCAATTCTTCCGGGCCCTTGCTAAACTCATTGGCCGTCGTGCAGCTCGCCTCAGTGCTTGTGGTATCGCGGCCATCGTCAGCAAGATGGGTTATCTCGACGAAGGTTGCTCCGTCGGTGCCGATGGATCACTCTATAATGTACGTGCCACAAACCCGTTTATATGTTCTCCGACTAACGGCGTCTTCAGAAATATCCTGGCTTTGCGGATCGAATCCATGAAGGTCTTCAAGATATCTTTGGTGACAAGGGCCGGTGCGTCCGAATTTCTGACTTGTCTGCTCACTCCCTCAACTGATCCTTGCACCAGAAACATCGTCACCCATCATGCTGAAGACGGGAGCGGTGTGGGCAGTGCCATCATTGCCGGTGAGCCCTGAATTCGTCGATACCCAAACCCGTTGATCTCTGAACGTCAATTTAGCGATGACTAAGATACGCAAAGACGCTGGTCTTTACGTGAACGTGTAATGGTGCACCTTCGCACCATTTCCACCCTTGAAAGGTTGTACAATTACCGGACATCGTTGTGTAGCGCCTATGTATCATCATCATCTTCCAAGATTTAGAATAACTGATATGGTCTGTATATAGACCCCGATCCCCGATGAAATCCATGCAGGCAAGTCTTTGTTTGTATTGATGCTTGTGTTCTTCCAAGATGGCCTGATCCCCAGGCTATTCTATCCAGATGAGTCAGTTCACGTTAGATCACCGATCCTTGTCGGATGCTCGAATGCCGAGTGAATGATTCTCTGCTCGCCCAGGTCTCATTGAACAAGCATCACGAAGTCCCCCTCCCCAACACTCGACCCGTTTTCCACGGTTTCGCGAAGACCGCCCGGAAATCCCGTATACCTCCATCGTTCAGACTACGCACACGACCCACAGCTGATCTAATATCATCGAACCGACCATCTTTCTACGCCCAATGAGCGCGGTTTCAGACAGCCCGTTAGGAAACCAAGATCTGACACGCTACCCGACCGTTCCGACACGGGAGGGGTATAAATATATCCTGACGGTTGGAAACTGGCACTGTTATGCCCGCTGTCGACCAAAGCATCCAGCAGATCCATGAGATCAAGGATCTTCAATACTGCCAGCGTCAGTGGTTCTCGGTTGTCTAGATGCCTAGCGCACATCGATTGATATTGATGGTTACTGACTCGTGGAGAATGGACAGTTGCTTGTGCGGTATTAGTTCTATACGAACATGGTAAGTTTTGTACTCATGTTTGGTGCGAGGTGACTTCTCTTTGACGCTGAAACATAACCATGACGTTGGATCAGGAAGTAAGTGACCGGCTTGGCAAAACTCCTGGATTTCGCCTAGGCCTTACCTTCCCTTAGGTAGAACTTGTTTGGGTAGGTGCCGTTCCCCCAACGACTGCGAGTTATCCTGTATCTCTCGCCAGAAAAAACGATGGTCACTTGTCAAAGTCTTGTTTCTCCTGGTTAGTTGTCATAAAGTGATTCTGCTAAGTGTGCGGCGAATTAATACATGGCGATTAGAATAGGTACGTAGGGGGCACGATACCACTGTGGGTAGCTACTACAGCTCTCTCTATGCCATCGGAACTCAGTTATCTTTGTACCGCAGTGGAAACGCAATAGGCAAGTCTTCGGCATGTTCTCAGCGGGGGAGCGAAGTGATGAACTCGATCGATTGCCAGTCTTCTTGGGTAATCCAACGTCTGCCGAGGTTCGTCCCATTATTTCCATCCGAGCTACTGAAGCTCAAGTACCTGATCTAATTTCAGCTGTAAGAAAACTTACTTGGCTCTCTCATTATCGCTTCACTCACGTACTTCTCCATGAGCGTAGATGTGTGTTGGTATTCCTGTAAATCCTTGACCTTCTCCTGACGTCTCAGGTCGATCATGGGCTTGGTTCCAAGCTATCCTCGGCTTTGTATCGATGTGGTCGATGCAAGGTGAACTCTTCTCAGCACGTTCGTTGCTGATAGATATGTGACTGAGCCTGCCTTCCTCAGGTATTCTCCTGCTTCGAGCACAAGCCATGTGCAAACCTTTTGGGTCTCCGTTCAAGATTCCCGTTCCTTACGCACTGGGTGGGGCCTTCCTCTCGGAGGCTGCGATGATGAGCACTATCCTCGGTTTRTCCTACTCCCGCATCTTGTGTCTGTGCTTCCTGTCCCATTMTTYTTCTTGTCGTCTGARTCTCATGAGTCTTCTTCTTCATGCAGCGGAACCAATAGTATTCCAAGCTCCCAATATGAGCATATGCGCGTCCACCAATACTAGATTCCTCTGGGCCATCTGGATTCCCCCAGCCGTGTTCGAATTAATGCTGGTCATCTGCGTCGTATGGGTCGCAGTCAAATACATGCAGCTTGAGGCCAGCCTTCAGAGTTACCGACAAACCCAAGCTGGACGCGCGATTTGGACGGTCTTGTTTCGGGATAGCATTCTTTTCCCTATATTGCAAGTATCCTTWTTTAAACCAAGGTTAAGCATCGGGAGCTGACCATCCTTGAAGTGCAGTCACGCTATACATTATCAACGCCGTWAGTTGGAGTACAATTCCAGTGCGTGACTGCTCCTCCACGATTCGACCATCCACATGTAATGTGGCCATCCTGACCTCTCTGCCAGCATGAACTCGTCCAACTACCCGAAGCATTCGCGGCATGCATGTTAACCATCATCGGCTCTCGCCTCGTCTTGAATTTGCGCGATACATATTACACACCATTTTCAGACGAAGTCAACAACGCCATCAAGTCACAGCAGATAATACCTACGATATCAACTCATACATCAGCCTCAATCCCTCAAGAAAACCACGTCCCAGGACAGCCTTAGCGTAGGGTRCTACTTRATCTAATATTCTCGGAATATACAGCGTAGCATAATAAGCCGATGTGACTACAATCCAAGAGCAGAGGATACAGATGCATGTGCGATGGTAGGATACAATGTTTAACCAGTCTTGTTTTTGCTTCTCTTACCCACTTGCGCTTGGAAACCGCTCTTGATTGGGTTGACAGACCGTCGACTACCACAGGATTCGCAGGACATGAAGAAGATACGGTTTTCCTTCGTGAGGAGGGTGTCTGGTGACTTGCACGTTTTGCATGTAACATATTCGACTATTAGAGATGATGYTAATGAGYGACGAGTGTGATCGAGGGGAAGAGCATTACCGATGTAACGTCGAAGGACGTTCTCAACTTGTTTCTGTTGGAATCTGCCCTTAATCACAAGACGGCCAGCACCGTCAACGCTACCAGTGGTACCCATTTCAGCGAACAGGAATTGAATAACGTGTTCCGGCTGGACGACATCAGTGGATGTTTGACAWTTAGACNWAGRATCACTCACTTGTCGATGCATACGTTTACAGATATCCGAGATGTTKGCGAAGATGGACTTCTTGTTACCCTCACGRTGTATAGAGGGCGGTGCGATAGTGTAACGCTTTTGTGATGAGGCAGAGAGGAGAGCAGGGTTGGCGGCGTGCAGTGAGGCATAGAATCTTGTCAACAACTAAAAGATCGTGAGTAGACAGYTTATCCTTGGATGTAAASACTAACCTCGGGATAGGTGTAGTCTCGATCGCTCTTGAGCCAAGCCTCATTACCRGCRTCAACACCAACGGGAGCATCTGCCTGTGCGAAGGGATTTTCGCCAAGYTCAGCTTCATCGATGTGGTCGAGGTTCGGGTTAGCAGCAGGTTCGCCATCTTCCTCYTCTTCRTCTGCATTTTTGGCTTTCGAGTCGTTCAACTCCTTCTCGAATGCCTCCAAGTCATAGGCGCCCTTCTTCTTAGATCCCTTCTTTCGTTTCTTGATATCAGAGAAATCCAAATCCTCGGTCGCAGCGGGAGCTGCTGTGTTGGGAGTCGAGGTCCCGGAGTCTTCGCCCTATGAATTACACGGATCAGCTCCAAGACAATCACCTATCTAGAAATGAGTCAACGCACAAGGTCCATWGGAATATCCTTCTTCTTCTTTTTCTTCTTGAGGTCGCCGAACATGGCCTTGAAATCATCCTCTGGAGGCGGATCACTGGCCTTTGTGTCTTCACCATTGAGCTTCATTTGCTCATGAGCTGTCGTTGGACCCAAATCRACTACATCGCCAGTGGTAGTCGTTGACTCGATCGTTTCTGGCGCTGGTTGAGTAGGATCCGCGTCTGCTCCCAGAGGATCCTCTGTGAAGGCTACGGCCTTTTTCTTGCGTTTCTTGAGGGAAGGATCGAACAGCGGTTCGTCAGACATGGTGGTAAATAAGCAAGCAAGTAATCGCCCAAGGTGCAAGTCGTATGTCGAGGCCGAGGACTGATCAAGTTGAAGCTCCGCCTAATCGTGGGAGCGTTTCCCCTTTCTCAGACAACCCGCCGTCAGTCTCCGAAAAGCGTCTCTCCCTCCTTCCAAACTTTCCGCCCAAATGCTCCTTCGAAGCTCTGTCGCCCGCATCGCCCTCCAGCCAACGCTGGGCGCGGCCCCGGCTGGTGCGCGCAACATGGCTACCCTCCGCGAGATCGAACTGCGTCTCAAATCCGTAAAAAACATCGAGAAAATCACAAAGGTTCATAGTTCCGTTCTGCATGCAATGTCAGGCATGAGTTAACGTTGTTACGGTGAAAATAGTCAATGAAAATGATTGCCTCGACGAAGCTTGCAAAGGCGCAGAGGGCTATGTTGGCCGGTAAAGAGTACGGTATTGCCAACTCTGGTGCGTTTACTTCGTATTTCTCGCTCTATTTCCACTTGACAATATTGAAATGCTTTATTTGCGTGCAGAGGTCTTCAAGGTTGCTACCAGCGACAAGCCGGCTCCTCGCAAACTCTTCCTCGTTGTTTCGTCGGACAAAGGTCTTTGCGGTGGTATCCATTCGTCCGTCTCGAAAGCAACGCGCCGTGCCTTGTCCAACGACCCCGAATCACCACTCGCTTCCGCGGAATCTCCCGTCACGGTCGAGGCTGATTCACCTATCATGGTTATCGGTGACAAGTCAAAGTCCCAGCTCTCCCGCGCCCTCCCCCAGAACTTGGTTTTGACTTTCAACCAAATCGGCCGTGATATTCCTACGTTTGCTGACGCTGCTGGTGTTGCCGACCTCATCATCAAGAGTGGTGTTGAATACGACTCTGTTGTCCTTGTCTACAATCGCTTCGTGTCTGCTCTGTCGTATGAGGCTGGTGCTAGCGAGGTCAAGGGTGCTGAAGCCCTCAAGGAGAGCGGTATGAGTCTAGCTTACCGATAGCCGGCCTCGTGCTTACAAGTAGTAACACAGATGGTTTCAAAGCCTATGAGATGGAGGACGACTTCACCAAGGATTTGGCCGAATTCTCCTTGGCCAACGCCATCTACGCCGCTCTAACCGAAGGTCACGCCTGTGAACAGTCTGCTCGGTACGTCTCCGTCCGATACACGGGGATCACCATCCTAATAACCCTCTGCTAGTCGCAATGCCATGGACAACGCTTCGAAGAACGCTACGGACATGATTGGCAGTCTCCAAATGCAATACAATCGTGGACGCCAAGCCGCCATCACAAACGAGCTTGTCGATATCATTACTGGTTCGTCCTCTGTCAACCCGACACCACCGCCGTCACTAACATCCATCCTCTCTCTCTCCAGGTGCAAGTGCTCTGTAGTTGCCCTTTACCCTCCTTGCTAGATATGTTGTTGGCTTTTTTCAGTCAGGAATATAGATTTTTTNCTAGCTGAACTTGCCTYGAGGGCTAGTCATATTCGCCATAGCTCCCAAGTTGTTTCGGTGCGGAATATAACATAAATACTGGGACCAAGAGAGACAGCAAAAGAAAGAAATATCAAACGTATAAGATACACGAGCTAAGATATTACGCATGCAAGGTGGTTTATGCSACGTAGCTGTAAGCTAGAGATGTGTGGATACAAAAGAGACRTACAACAGCTTCCGAAGAGTTGAAGACATCGGAAATACTCAATCGAGGTCGCTAACCTTTGTGAGGGCGACCCGCCGTTTCTTTTTCGAAGGCTCTTTGGCTTTGCCGGTATCTTGGTCGCGTTTCTTATCCGATRTGATGTTAATGTCGTTACCTCGACTAGATGAGGTTGACTGGAAGAGTGCGGAGGGGAGAGGAGCTTCACCGTCAACGCTTGCAGGTGTTAAGGGCGGTTCAACGTATCCACGTTTAGCGGGGACAGTGGGRGTGACGATATGGGGTAGAGCTGTATGAGAAGCCGAAGGCGTGGCCATGGGTGTCCCAACGGCAGAATGTGCGTGATGAGAGGTTGAGCTGCTTGAATGGAGCAGGGGTACGGCATTGTGGTGAGCAATGGATTGTACTTGAAGTGCAGCTTGTTGTGTGTGATGTGATGGTAATATCTCGTCAAATATGACAAGAGTGCAATAACCATCTCGTGCGGAAAGGATCAGACATTGGCCATCGGGAGACCTAAATCGGTAATCAGCTTGATACTTCACCGTGGCTATCGGGACGGAGAGGCGTACCATGACAGGTCAGTGAATTCATCGTAATGAAGTTTCGTTAACAAACAGATTGGACCAGCTTGTTGGGTATCATAAATGGCTACCGAGTCCATAGTGACTACGGCATAAAGCATTCGGTACGGCAGAGCAAAAACCGAGCTAGTTTCAGCGATAGCAGTGTGGATAGGTGTTTGAACCCGAGGGGCGGGAGTTGAAGGTTTGGAGGCAGCRGGAGTAGGTGGTCGCAAGTCGACGGGAGAAAGAGCAGGAGAAACMAGGGCATTRAGATTCGGTCCTCCGATATGCAASGGAGCTGGTGCCGCTATGGGCATGTGAGCTTGGGGAGGTGCGGAAGGAGTGCGTTGAGGTGTCAGGCTGGGTGTAGCACTTTGCAGCATTGGTTCGCCAGTTGTAGCTATYGCGCCCATGTTRAGCTCCAATGTACCGTCGATGCCCTTCTCAACGAGAGCTGTYTGTGGTTCCATTCCATTATCTATAYTATTGGATACTCCTGGCCGAAGTTCGAATARTATYGGAGAGAACTTCACMGCYACGCTTGCTTTCTTGTGACCCGGAAGTTGGGCGATGGGAGGTCGTGCGAAGTTTGCTCGGCTGTAGATATACACRGAWGACGCGGACGAGGWCGAAGCTGGAAAGTCTGACATGATTCGTCCTCGGCGGCCWCGAGAYGGGGTCCCGAAATCGTCGTTATTGGGCGTCTTCGAAGTTCCAGGTACAATGGCAGGATCCTCGAATTGACCTGCAGGCGTGAGGAGCAAGCCACCGTCCGGACTGAACGTAAGACGTCTGAAGAAATTCGTGAAACTTTCATCGCCRTAGAGCTTGACTTGTGACCAAGACGCTGGTGGCAAAGTGCGGATAGCTGGGAGTGCCGGCATAGGGGARGGTGACCGACCATACCTCCCAAATGTAGATGGTGAACCTGGAGCGTTCGAGCCACTGAAGGACGATCTCCTTGAAGATGGCTTATCGATTGGAGGTGGAGGGAACATCGAGGTGGATGGTGTGCTTGCAACTGAGGTCGCTGGCGTCAAGGGTGTCGTATCCTTATTTGACCCGGAGGTTGAAGGCAGATCGTCCTTCTCCCTGGGGATTTCGCTGGCGACGGATTCCGCATCACTGACGGTAGACTCACGCCGAAACATTCGCGGCCTGCTGCTACTATGACCATGAGAGCTTGGGGTACGGCTGTGGCGCTGATGGGGCATACGTGTATTGCGCCCGACYGCGTGAGCCTCAAAGACCCCTTGTTTGGTGGATATTCGGTAGATATGCATGGAGCGGTCGCTGCTTTGAGTAGCTATATATTCGTTGAGGGGGTCCCACGCAACACCCTGAACGTAGTGACTGTGCTCCGCAATTTCGTGAACACATTTCCCTAAAAGCAAGATATGTCAATCATGGCATAGACGTAGACAGCTTTCATAGGATAGATACCATCAGAGGCGGCAAAAACCCGAGCAGCGTTGTCCGTGCTTCCTGCTAAGATATATTCACCGGTTGGGCTCCAAGCAAGGTCATAGACCTGCATCGTGGTGCACCTTTAGGAGTTGTTAGCTGGTTCTAAACTATAATGAAGATGACGCAAGCTAACCTAAAGGTAGTTCGCGGTTTCCAGTATTCTTTTTCAAGCTGCAGCTCTTCCGGACTCAGGTCGCTTCCATAGGTGCTAGTTTGTGGGTGTGACGCGGGTGCCCATATTATTATCATACCGTCTAGTTGGAACGAATCAGAAGGTTGCCAAATGACCTGAATACAAATTGCATACCATCACCAGCCGAGGCAATCAATTCGCCTTCAGGTGCATGAGTTAGCTGAAGCAAGTGGATTTGTCACTGGAGACGAACCATTTGGTGAGAACCGCACAACATTGACTGCAGCCGAATGTCTGCTCAACGTTGCCAGATACTCGATACGCGGGGCTCGCGGTACGATTTCACTGTCAGGTATGCAAGTGGGCCTCAAGTTGGGATGGACCATCCAAACCTGTTCTACGTATCAACGACCCATTGCGCAGATATGACACGTCCKAATTCATACCCTAACATGATTGTCCTCTCCCCCTGTCGCAAGYCGATATGCCTGCCCAGCGTAATTTTGCTCCTGGCCTATCGGCGGACGCGCCTTTTTGAATGACATAGGCTGGAAGTCGCAAGTGGAGATTGGCTTGCTGTCGTGCCAACGGATTTCGAGTGTGCGGAAGCGCATTTTTACGCGATTTAAGGGAAAATATGCGCGTCCTCRAACGGTATTGAGTCGGTRGTGRTGATGGTAGTGGAGAGAAAGATGAGTGCGGAARGGGACTCAATAAGGTCTAGTTTCACTGGATATTGAACTGGGATAAAGGAGACGCGCGTGACAGGCTCTGGGTCCTGGGATTCACCAACTGTCACACAAGGCTCGTARTACGGCCCATAGTAAAGTACAACGAATAAAAGAGTTCTTTCACTACGGAAAAGTACTCAGCATGTCYAATCTGNNGNNTNNNATAAYTCTCAGAACCCTCGGTAAGTAGTAGGACCCAGTGGGAACGAGTGAGCATCCCATGCTTTGTTTAAGTGAACCAGCCACCTAATTATGGAAAGAAAGATCATCCTGGGTCGTCCCTATGGTCGCGACAAAGCGACTGCCCGGTCGGGCCTGTATCCAGCCACATACCCATCGTCTTCGCCGGAATGRGAATGGGAAGGTAGCCCCTTCAACGACACGTTGTACGTGAACTCACCTTGGGGAACGCAATCACTTTAGTCAATCCAGAACTCAATATCTGGTGCATATGAATACACACAATCCACATGGAGTGTAGATGAACTCGCAGTCGTATCACATAAGKAGAGCATGCCGGGCGGACGGCTATCAAAGTTGATAAGTTRTGGCAATCAGAGAAGTATACGAGAAGGAATACGCACGCGGTTACCGAAGGGCACTAGCACGAAGCGAACCCCATAATTCGTCTCTATCTACCTCGTAAACTTCATCTGTCGCACTATTCGCCCTACCCATCACAACGTTGAGGTCCTTAATAGACTTCTGTAATATCTTCGTAAGATGAACTAGACCRGCYTGCTGTTCGGAGAGAACCTTAAATTCAGGAGAGGTGAGTGRGGRCAGCAATGGGGATCCRGTCCGTTACGCACGGAAGCTATTTGCGCCAATCCCTCTTCATCGACCACAACCCATTCACCAGATCCACTGGGATTGCTGATGGCACTCCTCTCCTTGACAGCATTAATTGCGCCGACAAGAGCCCATAATTCGTTCAGTTTCCCCTTTCCTCTGTTCCTCTTGAGCTCCTCTTCGATGCTTTCAAGTTTTCCCCTCAGTTCTTCCTCTTCCGGCCGGATAGCAGAAGATCGAAGACTGGGGATGAGTAGATGAAGATGCTGGATGAGGGTGAGAAGTCGATGTGTCAATTGGGTTTGGACGGTTGATGCACGCAGTAAACGCGAGGAGTTGTCAGTGGCATGTCGCTGCTTAAGTGCCTGGAGGCGCTCTTTGAGTTGCTGCCGTAAAGACGGTAAGTTTCGAATGTAATCGTATGAAAGTGAAATGCAAACTTTTAGTTGTTCCTGCTGTTCTGAAGCCTTCTTAGTCTGTGCTTCAGCACGTTGCCGTACATCGTCAAATCCAACAGCTAACACTGGCACATGACTATGGTGTATGACTGAGTTGACATGCATGACGCGTAAATGAATCACGTACCATGAAGGATCAGGGTTTTCTCGCAAGGCCTGTTGCCAAAGGGCTTCATTGGTAGCATTAGGCGGCCGCCCATACATTTTAACCTGAGAGGGATCCACGAAGTTGTAGAAATAATGCTGCGGCCTGATCAGAAATCGGAGGGTTTCAAAGGACGCCGCGTATGCTCACTTGAAACCGACATTCTGGTGAGTTCGAATTCCACGCGCTCGCAATCCCTTCAATCTGCGCTATCAGCTTCGAGAACTGGGCTTGCGCTGAATCGACCTGGTTCTGGGGCGCTGATGAGGGGGTACGTGATGCCATTAAACTGCTTGCGCCAAGAGCTGATTGACCCAACATGCTCGTTCCGAGGGCATTGTTGCCGAATAACGGATTGGACGACGCGCCTAGGTTGTTTTGAGGTTGCTGACCGAGAGCGGAAGAGAACAAAGAAGGCTGGGGTTGTTGTTGCTGCTGCTGCTGGGGTTGGCCAAAGATACTCTGAGCTGGTTGTTGTTGCTGCTGTTGTTGTTGGCCACCAAACAGCGAAGAGTTATTGGCATTCGCATTGGTGTTCGTGTTTATGGACAATCCACCCGCGCCTCCAAATAAACCAGGCTTTGGCGCGAACGGGTTGGCGTTTGCATTGTTGGCCGTCGATTGCCCGAATAAACCACCCGCAGGTTGAGCAGGTTGGGCAGAGGCACCGAAGAGATTGGTCCCTTGTTGTTGGGGCTGATTCGCGGCTGGATTACCGAACAAGCTGGCACCTTGTTGAGGTTGAGTGCTCGCCGCCGAATTGCCAAACAGACTCGTTCCAGCCTGTTGTCCACCAAACAGGCTACCTCCAGCCGCGGGTTGAGCTGGTGCTTGCGCGTTGTTCTGACCAAACAGACCACCACCAGCTTGAGATTGCTGCTGTTGCTGCTGGCCGAAGATGTTTGAAGTAGCTCCTTGATTGGCGGGCGCACCAAAGAGAGACGTCGCCTGTGGTTGTGCCTGGGCCGACGCGTTCCCAAAGAGCCCTCCAGCGGGTTGCTGTTGCTGAGGGTTTTGCGCACCGAATGCAGAATTCGTGTTACTTGTCGAGCCAAAGGATCCGAACATGGTCGTCAATAATGAAGTTGGCGTGGAAAGACGACAAGATGAGAGTAAGTGGCAGAGATGCAGGCTCAATCCTGGTCTCAAAGTCGATGACAATCAAACAACGCTCTTTGTATGGGAATGGTCCCAGAACTCTCAGCCTCAACGGTGCGCTCAAAATGAATATTTGTTCGTCATGTTAAAGGCCCTCAATCATAACCGTCATCCATACACAATGACGACAAGTGTAGATCGATTCGATCGCTCGTCCTATGAAAGCACTCTATAGACAACCGTATAGAATGCATATGCATATGGGTGATATTGCCAATGATTTGCGCATACAGTGTTTTGTGTAACATAAAAATGTGAAAGCAAGGACGAAGAAACTCAGAACTAAACACGAATTTATCAATATCAAGAGCCCGAACACAGTGAAGGAAGAATGTGCGCACCCTAAGGGCCTGGAAGAACCACTTGTTCTTCCCGCTGGTGTAACGATCTTCCAGGAGCTTCTTCACGGTCTTTTTGGCGTCCTCTCGCTGCGTGGGTTCCTTGAAGGTCTCCGAGGACACAACACCTTTCAGGCCTTCAAGTTCAAGGGCGTAACGGGTGGGGAAAAGATGGGAGTAGTTGACGGTCTAGCACCGGATCAGCGAAACGAGCAAGCAAAGCGCAGAAAATCCATAGACATACCTTGATGAAGGGCTTGACTTTGCTACGGAAGGCGACCTTCTTCTGGCCCATCCGTCTCGTCACTTTTCTCGGGTAACGCTCAACACCAGCGACAATAGCATGGGGGTATGGCCTCTCTTTGGTACCCTCGTCCAACTGCTTAATGACAACAACCTTCTTCCCTGCTTGACGTCCTTGAAGGACAATAGCGACCTAACGACACAGGGAGCGATCTTGAGCAATTGCAACATATACGGAGATCCATAACCAAAGTCACCTTGCCTGGCTTGTATACTAAGGGAAAGGAATTAGCACGAGCTCGATTAACTAGACAGCGTCGGCCTCACCTCTGACCATCTTGAGGACGTACCGAAATTCTTGGGCCTCCACAATGCACGATTCCACAGCGTCTGTCCGCCTCCGGAGATTGCCGTGGTGGCTTGCTAGTTCTGCTGACGTAATCCGTGGACCATTTGCAGGGTTACTTCTAGGAAGGCTGCCCCCTAAATCAACTAAGTATCTCTGTGAGGGGCCAAGGCTTCGCCCTGAGTCAATGAGCTCCCAATTTCCTGATAGAATCAAGTTTCTGATCTTTACTAGAATCTAGAATCTATACTAGCCAGAATCATTGCCGTCAAAGTAACTCATTTTCCGAGTCGAAATTGGATGAAACGACGGATAGGCTACTTTCACGGTCAATCATTCTTCTTCGTTTGAGTTGGAAGGGGAACTGCACGCCAATAATGGTGGGGAGCTCCGCATTCATTGACTCATGGAGTATACATTCAATACAAGAGCACACTTCTAGCTACTACCCTAATACATAGGCTGTAAACCAACCTCTATGACGAGAGGATGATCGATGATAGTCAATCATCTGGGAAGGTACTACATAGGGCCGTACGCCAATCCGATACGCTTGCCTGTCTGCGGCTAATTTTTATAACTAGGGGATCTGACAAACAGGGAAGACAACGACACCAAGAGCAAAAGAAACGATGTGTCAAGCATAGCCAGCGTCCCACATTTTGACTCGTGTCTCTTAAATTGTCTCTCAAAGTCTTTTGGTTGAACACTACTTCATACGATAGTTTCAATGTACTACAATGTAGCACGTTGACTAATACAGCGGAACATAGCACAATCAGACGAGAACACGAAACTCTAGATACTTTGAGCTGAGATCTTCATTCCTGGGCGGAGGCTTTCAACTACTTCACAAGATGTTGACTGATCAGGGGAGTTCCGTCAGTTAGAGCGACGCATAATGAACCTTGATAAAAGTACGCACTGGGAGAGCAGCCAACATTGATCAAAGCATGGAAATTGTTGTTTTCGCAGCAAACAGTCTGCGCCGAGCTATGAATACCTTGGAGTGAATAATGCTGACTAGTAGTTGTGATTTAGAAATCCTACCAGGACGACCCGATGCCAAGGGGGGAGCAATTGTACCCGAGCGGGATAATGGCGCCCAAAACGGAAATAACAAGAGACAAAACAAAATCAATGAGTCCCAAGGACTTCAAGTGGGACGCGGTCCCAACAGCTTGGCAGCACTGCACAGGACCATTGCTGCATCCAGGAGTCGGGGATGCGCCTGAACGCTTAGCAGCTATGGTACAATGAGACACTGTACTATCATCAATATGAAAGTTTGGAACCCACCTGCAACACCAGTCGCGCGCCTGGCGGGGGGGGAGGGGAGGCAATCCACGGGCCAGACGATCGGCGTTAGTAGCAGGCACAGCACTAACGACGGCGGCGGCGAAAACGAAGACAAAGGCGAAGAGAGTGATCAATTTCATGGCTTGGTTAACTGGGTGTGTGGCCGCAAGGATGAAGCGAAGTAGTGTGGACGGATGAAAAGGCCAACACTAAGGATTGAAGAGGGGAACACAGGCCATTTTATACTGACCCGCTAAGTTGACAAACCTGGAAAGAGAAGCCAGGCCTTCAGGAAGTCTTTACGGCAGCGAAGACGATGCGTGGAAGGACGTACAAACAAGGTTATTAAATCAATAATTAGTGTTACCTATCACGATGTTTCACCTCCGATCGCAGGTTTGTGATTGGACCGAAGTCGCTTCATGGAAATAAAAANTCAGTTTATAATTCCGTTGGCGGCGTCGACACCGCTTGTCATCCCTATTAAGCAGCTTCGAGAGGACATATCCCCTCTGGATTAGGACTAATGAACGTCGGAGACAAAGTGTCATCAAACTGAGATGTGTGGAAAAAACAGAACATAGAAGAATGGCTTACGACCGTGGATTCCCATGGCGCTCTGACCCGTAATAAGATGGAACGGAAGGAAAGCCCACCTATCAGCGACGGGGGCGGCCACACGGGATATACGGGTGAACACAAACCTCTAAATTAAAATAAGCTCCGACGATAGCTTCTGTAGTCTGGGCGTCGCCTAGACTCGTGGAAGAGGTGGTATTCTTTCTCCAAGGACAAGAAGCATGATCGCAGGTTGCCATTGTAATCCATCGCATCCAAGATAGCCACGCCCACGTAATTGCCACGATAGCATGGGACCTTGGATGGCGGTGGCTGAGTGAAAGGGCAAGGATCGGACGGATAGATGATGGAGGCGATTAGGTCGCTAGCGGATTGGAGGAGCCCAATTCAACGAGAGTACTCAATTGGAAGGCCGAAGAATGAAGAAAACATAAGAAATCGGCAGCAGTATGTGACTCACGGCTTAACTGGGACTCTAGAAGTCGGAAGAAACATCTCAGATATAGATGAACCATCTCGTGCGCAGTCCGTTGAAAGGCCTGGCCGTAATCAGCTTCACTGGAATAACATACATCAATGTTGAACAACGCTTCTGCCGGACGTGGAGATCCTGGGAAAACATCCAAGGCTTCGTCCAATCAGACAGGGAGAGACTGCCTACTCGCGTAATCGTGTAACGGACGTGATATACTTGACGCATCTAATCTGAGATAGCGACTGGATACCTCTTGATGAAGCCTCACTAAGAACAAAAGCCTCGAGGCCGTGTCCCACGAATGACGAGACGAGTGAACCAATGACTTCATGGTATACAATGAAGCAACGAAAAGAGTGCTGAGCGTCGGAGAAACCAGGCGCGCAGGTCTGAGTAAGAGCGGCCCAAAGACGATATGACTTCCGTAATGGATGTTTGACGGAGCGGTGTTTAGTGGTCGAATCAGAAAGATTGCTCAAGCGGTACGACAGACTGTGGGGAGCCAGCCTATCAAATCCACATTGGCTATTGGCTGCATCCAATCACGACGCAAGGTTCGCATGTTGTGGCAAGTAAGTGACAGCCTATGGAGAACGAGGAAGATGTCGGAGAGAACGGGAACATGGTCCTTGGTGCGAGGCAAGCACAAGGACCGACGACATCGTCAAAGCAGACGACCAGAAAAAGACATATTATCGAACGCCACCTCCTGCCGATAAGATGCCTGTTCAGCAGGGGCACGCGGGACCGGCAAGCAAGGGAATGTCGTTCGAACATATCAAGCCTTCGTCTGCAGCCGTATACGTGCCATTGTTGGGAGAACGCCCGCGATGGGTCACGATATGCGATATTCTATCAACATCAGATGAATAGAAGATCGCATTTTGAAGGCGATGGACCAGAGCCAGACAAGTCCAGGCATAGAAGAGTCTGTGGTGATCCACCACCTGTCCAACACCAAGGCTGTATGTAGGAGTAATTACAACCAGGAACGAACACGCACTGGACGGCGTTTTGCTGCCAGAGACCCACGTTGGATTAGGCTAGACTGGAAACCAAACTGTGACAAGAGGATGAGAGTCGATCCCTTGGATATCCCTTTAGCAGTGTATTTCGCAGGCGAAGTGCCGTACCAGAATTCGGACAAGCACAAAGGCAGCAGTGCGGCGGGGCGATGTGGCCGCGAGATGGTTGTGGGTAAGCAGGTCAGCGCTTCGGCGTCCGACTCGGATTCGTCAAACAATTTGTAGCATGGTCCGCAGCAAAGTTCAACACTCCTCACCACATCTACACCATCGTTGATGGGCGATTCAGTCAATGTACACCTAATTTACATTCACGGATTTCAAGGTAAGCGTAGAGTTTTGCATGGCATTGACACCCTAATGACGCCTATCAGGTAATGACACTACCTTCCAGGTCAGATAAACTGCACTGCATACCATCGAGAGCCAAACTGAATCCGATTACAAGTTAGGCTTTCCCAACCCACCTGCAAGAATACCTTTCAACCCGTATCCCCTCGCACTTGAACGTTAAGTTCATAAGTAGCTTATACCCGACTTACAAGAGCGTAAAACCGATATCCCATGCCACCAAGAACTTTCTTGAATGGTCAGGATATATTGCTTCTGTCAGGCCACGAAGCGAACAGTGGAGCTGACTCTACGCAATTTTTTCCTCGATAGGCTTTCTACGCAACCACCAGGCCCAGTGATTCTATTGGGGCACTCGATGGGCGGCCTATTAGCGGCGGAAGCGGCCACCCATCCGTCCAATAACCCGCACCATCATCCTGGCGCAAAGCCAAATCGTATTATGGGAATGATAGCATTTGACTGCCCTTATCTCGGCATGCATCCTCATGTAGTCATCAGTGGCATCGCATCGCTCTTCGCAGACGAGGATGACAAACCCTCAGAGGCTCAAATGAATAACCAGGAGAAGGTCAACGTTGTTGACGAGAAGGTCACAGATGACTGGGAGTCTTTCAAACGGCGACTGAGCGGTACGTACCACTTTTACGGCGATGCCGACACTAGAGTGGCTCAACGGAAAGTACCAACAGCCGTATCGTCCGTTTCCTTAGACTCAAAGAATGAGTCAAGCCTCACCGTATCTTCTGTCTCTTCCGATGGATCAAGATCACGGTCGCCATCACCCTCGAAATTCCTGGATCGTGCCGTTGATTTCATAGCCTCACGAGCAGATGAGCCTATCGCTCGGTGGGTTCGTAAACACCGAGATGAACCCGTCAAAGCAGGCAAGCGATGGATCATAGAACGTTTTCAATTTGGCATTTGCATGTTTGACCCAGCAGGCCTGAGAAGTCGATATGCGAAGTTGGTTGGGTGGCAGGGTGGATTATGGGTCAACTATTGGACGCAGACAAAGTCGAAGAGTAAAGCAAGCCCCGAACGAAAGGAAGCAGAAGCCATCGATGACAACAACGAAGCCTTGCTGGAGACAGGTGTGGTAGATCCTGGAACCACGCAGGATCTCGGAGTTACAGAGACCAAAGATAAGCAGCGAGCTGATTCACCCAAGAAGGAGAAGAAGCTGAAGCCTGGGAGACATTTCATTGTTTTACCCACTGGTTTGGGAGCGATACTCGGAGGTGGGGAGAACTGGGAAAGGGTTCTGATTGAAGGTGTCGGGGATGAGGTCGAGGCCCATTGCGGGCTTTTCATTCCTGGCCAAAATCTGGACTATCAAGGGCTCGTCGAGAGAACGAGCGACAGGGTCTTGAAATGGTGTGAAACGATACAGAAACGTACTGAATGATTTATAAAGTATGAATGAGGCTCTTCCGAGGCAACCCAGCCCTCTTTATACCCAGACACCACTAGCCATTGTTATTCAGCTCCTTCAGCCTGCGCGGTACTCAGGCTTGGATCTGTAAAGCTGGCATCGCATTTTGTGCACACGAAGAATAGAATCATGCGTGTTTCTTTCCGCTTTGACTGATCTTGGTACATTACGGCACTTGCAAACAATGAGAATAAGTAAGCGATTCATTATGTCTGAACGATGATACATACTCTGAGTTATGACACTGGGGACATTGGATGTCTTTGTGAGCCTTTGAAGAACATGTTAGGATGAGGAATTTCGAGAGGACATGGTGGTCGTTGTTCATACAAGAGTCGTGTCTGAACCCAAGTCAGTCGTCACTCCAAATTGTTCTCTGGAAGATAACCACGAGTTAGTGATGCTTAATGCCCGTCTTGGTACATGCGACGTACTTTGTCACGGTCAGCAAATCATTCCTGTAGACACAGAGATTCTCTGCGTCTTCTTCATAGGTGCAGATGCGACACGCGTAGGTCAAAAGCCTTCGATTTGGGTCGGCTCTGGGATACAAAAGATTGTTGCATTCGGAGCAGAAGTGAAGTGAAGCCTAAGAGACGTGTCACCCAGTCAGGCAAAGGCGGATAAGGCCATACTGACCATCGTCGTAGACAAGTCGCAGATGCCGTTTGTTCGTGGTCAGGGAAGAAGCGCCAAAATCAAGCGCCTTGACTCAGCCTGGCTCGGTCACCCTGCCCGTGTTGGTCCATGGACCTCTTCCCCACAGCAGGTACCGATTGCGTTACCCCAAATGCGGCCTCCATGATTCCGGTAACGAATTTACCGGTTCGGTTTATATCTTCGTGACATTTGCACCTTTGCAAAACCTCCTGCTCCCTTTCTTTTTCACCACCACATCCGTCCATTATGTCCTACGATCTCTCGAAAGTTGTTGGCTACAGCGCCGAAGACAAGCCTGTAAGGAACTTGCCTCTATTGTGTTGCATTTGGAATGACTGACACGCCCAAAGGTTGCATGGAACAAGCGCGACTTGCTCACCTACGCCGTTGGTGTCGGTGCCAAGAACACCGACTTCAACATCGCCTATGGTATGTCCTACCGCCCGATCATTTGCTGACTGCGCTAACCGTGATCTTACGACAGAATTGGGTGAGCACAAAACGTGGACTATCAGGAGAGCACGAATTCACAATAGGGAACTTTAGACAAGGACTTTTCGATGATTCCTACCTACCCTGTCGTATTGAACCTCAAGGGTGACTCTCAGGAGTTGAACCTCTTCGCTGAGAAGGCCAACGGATCGAAACCTCTGCCCGGAATGCCGCCCCTCGATCCTAACCGTATGGTATGTATAGTTCGTGGAGGCATACGCGCCGGTCTACTAACGTCGAGATTGTTAGGTCCACGGTACCCAACACATAGAAATCTTGAGGCCCCTACCTCTCGTCAGCGGCCCCGGCTGGAAACTCAAAAGCCGTTACACCGGTATCACCGAAAACAGTGCGCACGATCTCCTCTCTATCCATTCACTTTACTGAACGCCATCCCAGAGAGCGGAATCATTCTCCTTGCCGAACAGCTCCTCGTCGACGCTAACGGTACGGAGTACGCCAAGCTCTACGTGAGTTCCCTTCTCTGTCTACCTCTCCTTTCCATATTTGTCTGACCCCCCTCTGTGCTAGTCTTCGTCGTTCAACTTGGGAGCCAAGGCCACTGGCGGGAACTTCAAGAAGATTATCGCCGCGCCCCCCGATGCTAAGCCCATCCCCAAGGACAGGAAGCCAGACTGGACATTCAGCGACAAGACGACCCCAGAGCAGGCTTTGATCTTCCGTCTCAGCGGTGACTACAACCCACTGCACATTGGTATGCTCAAATTTTCCCTCTTTTGTCCGTTGAGAATGTCTCACCGATGCATGAATCGCTGCGTAGACCCAAGGATCGGAAAGGCCGCTGGTTTCGGTGGTGTCATCCTCCACGGTCTCTCTACATATGGTTTCGGCGCACGCGCTATCATCAACACCGTCGGTGGAGGCGACCCCAAGTCCCTCACCCTCTACGGTGGTCGCTTCACCTCACCCGTCAAGCCAGGCGATGCTCTTGAGACCCAAGTCTGGGAGGTTGGCCCCGGACCCAACGGAACCACTGAGGTGGCCTTCCAAACCAAAAACTTGACCTCGGGCAAGATCTCCATTGGTAATGGTATCGCCTATGTTAAGAAGTCGGAGAAGAGCAAGCTCTAAGGATGGCGTCTGACTCGCTGTGTTTGCGCATGATACGGTTGGCCTGTGGATAAGGATAAGGATATTGGCAAGGGGTCAGCTCTATGTATGATTCCGTGCACTAGTGTAAAACATTAAGAACACCGTTATTTCTTGTAATCGCCCTTGAGAGCTGCGAATGCTGCGAGGGTCCATCGAAGTCAACCTTGTCAACTTAGGGAGGATCACTGACCCCAAGAGAAGAACTCGATTCAGCTCAAGCCACTACTTCCCCACAAATGAGCTACCGGCAACGGCTATGAGTCTATGCCATAGACGCAGTCGTCCATAGCATATAAGCCGACTGCCAAGCTCCACCCAAGCCCAACGTCTCCATTCGATCACCGCGACTTCCAAGTCCTCCTGATCACGCGCCCCCCCCTTCAACCGTGGCTCACGCACAACGGTACAAACGGAGGCGACTCAATTGCAACATGACGCAACGATCAATGAGGATGGAAAAATGAGTGTAATTGTTCGAGGGTAGATAAAATGTAGATAACAGCTAGATATGCATGGTAAAATCAAAGTCTCACAAAACCAAAAAAGCAGGGTATGTAAATACTCTAATAAAAAGATATAGATTGTCTACAGATCCGCAAGGATCAAGGACCGCGCTTTTTCCGAACGGGGTTCGATGGTGCATTTGAATGCGACGGGGTGGCTGGATGGACGAATTATCGAGTTAGAAAACAGTTCAAGAGGGGGAAGACGAATAAGGAAGACGAACGAGATTGTCCCCGTGGTTTGGTCGACAACGGGTGTAATGGGTTTGCCGTTTTCGATGGCTTTGGTGACGTTGAGTGTGGCGATGGTCATAGCGCAGGAGATGAACACTGAGGCATCAGCGAGAACACGACCTATATATAATAGACAAGGTTTGATGAGAAATCAGAGGCTCAAAGTATATAAAGGATATAGATGGGGTGGGATAAAGACGCACCAGGACAGATACGACGACCGAAACCGAAGCATGCGTCACGAGGATCACGTTCTGGACGGGGACCAAGGAAGCGTTCGGGGCGGAATTGCATGGGGTCTGAGTAGGTGGCGGGGTCGTGGAGCATGGCCCTACGTGCAAAATATACATCAGGAAATCTGGGAATCAACGTGAAAATGGATGGGGGGCGTACCAGACGTTCATCATGAAGAGTGTACCCTTCGGGATGAAGTAACCGCGGAAGAACTGATCTTCAGTGGTTCTGTGGGGGACGGCTAAAGTCGAAGTTAGTACGAAGGGACGACTATTTCGACAATGGAGTTGACGTACCGGTGGGTGTGACGGTGTGCCATCGTAGGGTTTCCATTGCGAGTGCGTTGATGTAGGGGAGGTCCTTGCGGTCAGCGAACGTGGGGAGACGGTCCTTTCCAATGACACGATCGAGTTCTTCTTGAGCCTTCTTCTGTACCTCGGGATACAAAACCATGGCTTTGAAGAAGGCGTAGATAGAAGAGACCGTCTACCAATACGGGGTGAGAAAGGAAGAAGACGAATCCTCGAAGACGAATCGTACCGTATCAGCACCGCCTACGGGGAATACATCAGCGAAGTTTGGTCAAGCAGAATGACTATACTTACCACTGTATAGAGAAGCAGCTGCCCACTTGATGTCATTCTCTTCCTCGGCGGTAACAGGGCCTTCCAATAATGCAGAGACGAAGCTATTTCCAGCAGTTCCTGAAGCCTGAGAATGACACCTTGGTAAATGAATGCAATGGAAACACCGAAATTAAAAGCATACAATTTGTTCCTTGACGAATCGGTAAGGATAGTTCGTCATTTCATCAAGTGTCTGAGCCCATTCCCGTGCGGTTTTCTTGAAGCCGGTACCGGGGAACCAGTCAGGAAGAGAAGCGACTGGTTGAAGGGACTATGAGATGAAATTGATCGAGGAGAATGTGACGTTTGTGAACGTACGAGGGGGGATGAGATTGACCATGAAGCCACCAGGAGCGGTAGCCAGGGAAAATTGTTCGGTGGCGACATCAGCTAAAGTGATGAAAGGATCTTTTCCTTCTGCGACTGCGTATCCATGAGAGATGTCCAGGATGATAGCACCTGCAGTCCTGCAAGTTGGAAGCGATTAGAACTAGTTGTAGTGTGAGAAATGGAGGTGGGGCCCTACCTGCGAACGTGATCGGAGAGTTCGTCTGGGGTTTTGAGCAGGCGGCGTAGGAACTTTTGAGTCTCGTGTTCTTCGATAGGATGGAATTGCTTCATGGCGCTTGGGGTACCGATAACCTGATGGAACATTTTACGGAAGGAGCGGAAGCGAGCGCCGTAAGGAATGAGGACCAGGGTGTTTTTCCAGCCAACGAGTTCACCACCCATTGGGATAACTGGTCGGTCTGAGTTTATGGCACCCCGGCCGTCGAGGAGTTCAGTAGCCGTATCAATGTTGTTTAGAATCATGATAGGCTGCCCGAAGACACTAATTTTGACGATGTCGCCTGCAGCATGACCATCAGCATCGTCCTGGTAAACCTTGTAACAAAAAACGCGTAAAATTGTGGACTTACCCCACTTCTCGCCCCATTTTGCAAAGGTCAGCCACTCCTTCTCTGTGGGCATATCAAGGACGTTTCCCAGCAAAGGGAGGCCCTTTGGCCCTGGAGGTGATGGGCCCGCGGAGGGGCGGGTGAGAAGCTTGTAGATGCAGAGGAGGCCGACGCCAGCGAGGGCCACGTCAAGGGTCGCTAGGTCCAGCATTGTTGGTGGTGGTGGGGAGAGAGAAAGAGGGGCAGAGACGATGAATCGCTCGCGATAAAGTGCTTATATGGAGGAGTGGTATATTGAAGGGTGCAGGGGCTAGCCCTTAGTTGGTAATCGTCCATGTTTTGATTGGCCTGAGGCAAGTACATCCGCGGACTCAAAAATCTTTTCTCTCTCCCCAGGCCATGTCCGCTTTTAGGCCGGCCGCCGATCTGGTCCGCTTTGTAGCGTGAAGGCAGTCAACAAGGCCGCTTCAGCTTGTGCCGTGCTCTGGCTTGTTCTAGCACGACTGCCTTGGAGACAGAGGTTGCAAAATATCGCGATGCGGGGCATTGTCCGTTTTGGGACAACGGCGATCGGCTCAGTGACGCGCCCACACGACCCTACACGGCCCTGCAGTCACGCTCGCGTACTTGTTCCTCAACCACCACCAAGCACAAT
>JAPEVF010000545.1:0-30846 GCA_029747585.1 Pleurotus djamor
TGATTGCGGGTATGATCGCGCCACCTGAACGCAGCGACGGCTTTGCCAATGTCCTCGAGCGGTGCATAGAGTTCATCTTCTAACCCCTTCCCCGCAGNTAGGCGTAGTCATGAACTTGGCGAAACGAAGCTTCTTTCCAGTGCGGTGCATGAGGTGTGATTTGACAGCTTGAGTAACGAATCCGTCGACGACCTTGTCGTCAGGTTTGTCCGGAAGGTAGGCCTCGATAAAGCTCGCCAACGGAACGATGGACACCTCTCCGTCCATCTCGGCAGCAATCTCAGGGCGTACGTGTGTGATCCCAGCAGTACCTGCGTTGCTACGAGCAGTGCGAGGGGTCTGTTTTCTATTCGTCGACTTCAAGTCAGCTTGTGCAGTTAAATTAAGCATGCATTACACGACGTACGGCAGCCGTGGTCGATGATGACCATTTGGGGTTTCGGGACTGTAGAGATGACATGAGTAACTCATATGAAGTTATCAGAAGCCAACTTACATAGCGTTAGACGACATTGAAGTTGATGGTGATGATGGTGGAGGACGAAGAGTGGTTGTGGCGCAACACGATCGAGTGTTGTGACCATATTGGGCTATTTGTATGTGTTGTGCCGCTCAGAGCTCACGTGAGCGCACCATTGTTCTTCCCCCTATTCTGACATTCTATTGATCGTGTGAATCTATCTTCCCACAGTCACCCACAATCAAACTTTCAGATCTAGATTTCTTTTTTTGCGTTTCGTCGAGCAACGTTCAGTCCATTGGAGAATTTCCTGGGAACATCTCAGCTGTTATTTCGATTCACCTTTCCTCAGCACTTGCAATGAAACGATGGCAGCTGCCTATGTCGCCTCCCAGTCATCGTGAGGTACTTGGCTAGAAAGATCGAGCGACGAAACACGAAGGAAACCCTCCAGGAGGATCATGCGTGCCATGCCATTCGGTCAAGCACAAAGTACTCATTCTTTCTTCTCACCGACAGTAGCACTGACAGTGCAGTAGCGGACAGTGACACGCCTCACGACTTGTCTTCAAATTATGTACCTCAAACGGTCTTCTCTTCAAGATGTGACCTCTCGGAACTACCCCAGAGCGATATTGGTTATCCAGCATGGTGGGAAGCCAGTCCCAGGAGGCAGAACAACTGATCCCACCCGTCTATGTCGCCCTCCAAAGCGTATGCTGGCTTGTGAATGATCTACTGTCGGACACTATCTCGCCCATTCTCATCGGCTCTTTCGCTCGATCAAACTCTCCTCCCAGCCGATGACACACCACTTTAGTTGTGGTATATTATCACGGCTGTTCACAAAGAACTCACCGCACCGAAGGCACCGCTTGAACAGCCTCTGGAACGTCTTGCTGAGCACGGGCTTACCACATAATTTCCTAGCGCTCACTTCAATATCTCGTAGTGGGCTTGATCGTGATCGGCTTGTGCGTAACCTATCTGTTCATTCATGTAATTCGCATCAAAATGATTGAGTGTTAGTATTTCCTTCAGGTCACTGATGCTAATCACTCCAAATGGAGTGTAAGAACGTGTTACAGCTAGCAAGATATTGCCCGGCTCCACCTTGCGCCCATAACCGCTCGCCAACCGTTGCGACTACGACCTTTTGAGGAGTCTCTGCCTAGTCAACTTGGACTATTTTCTCTGCCACATGCCTTAGTGATCTGGATTTACCTCTGCAAATTCTGGCCTCGATGCCCGTGTGATAAAGATGTGAGGCACCCGACGCTGTTTCTCCGTTTGGGCGACATTGACTTTTCCGTTCTCTCCGCCTCAACACACATGCGGCCATCTGCTCAATGTGATCACGACGTCTGAGGACAATCAAAAAACTGGTCAGACCAGTCCTCTCGCTTGTCATATCCACATTGCAACCAGGAACCAGACCGATTCGGACGCTCTGGTTATTCCATTCACTCGACTTGGCGCGTGGCCGTATCTCTCTCATTTCCAGATTTTATGGTAAAAATTCGAGAAAAAAATTACTTGAGCTCATCTGCACGGTGGGCTTCATCGCCGATATAAAAAGGGCCCCGTCGAAGATTGGCAACCACCCAGTGCTACAAAGTCTGCGCTTTCTTTGAGTCCTCGTCATGCGTTCTCCTCTTACCTCTCTGCTTCCTTTTATTCTCATTGCGTCATCCCATGCGGCTACCATACACAATGTTCTTAGGGAAGAAGTCGCTCGCAGTGTCGAATGTGTGAGTTTGTCCCCCTCATGGATCTGATTAACTCACCTGAACCGTATCTTAGTGCCAGGAATTAATGCAAGCGCTCGGCAGAGGAAAATGCATGCTCCCTGGCTCCCGAGGCTACCAGCAGCTCAGTACATCGTACTACACCACTCAAGAGTCGGAGCTCGTCGCGCAATGTCGTGTCTCCGCCACCAATGCTCAGGATGTATCTCAGGCCATCCACATCCTCAGACGAGGGCAATGTAGATTCTCTGTACGGTCCGTCGGCCATATGACTTGGGCTGGCGCTGCGAATATCGACAGTCCTGGTATCGCAATCGACTTGGGTCGCATCAACGGCGTATCCCTCTCTGAAGATACGAAGGTCGCAAGCCTTGGTCCTGGTAATACTTGGGGCGCCGTCTATGATGCGCTAGATCCCCATGGGGTTACCGTTGTTGGTGGTCGATCAAACACTGTCGGTGTTGGAGGCTTCACCCTTGGAGGTAGGGTCGCGTTTATCCGTACTAGTTCATGGGATCAACCCCTGACGGACAACTTGCTTAGGTGGTTTTTCGAATCTATCCCCCGAGCACGGATTCGCTTCTGACAACGTCATCAATTATGAGGTTGTCCTCTCTGATGGTCGCATCCTCAATGCAAATCAAACGGCAAACACCGACTTGTACTGGGGCCTCAAGGCTGGCAGCACGAACCTTGGCATCATCACGCGATTCGATGTCAAAACATACCCATTGACGCCTAAATGGGGTGGAGTCAGAGGTTATAACGTTTCCACGGGCCCCGAAATCTTCAACGCAATGGCGAAGATGATCGTGAAGCTGAGGAATGATCCTCGTGGTGGTGGCTCTGTTGTTTGGGGATACAACGAGTTCCTAGGGAGCGATACCGTCTTTGGGTCCTACGCATACCTCGGGTCGGACGTTTCCCAAACCGATGTCTTCGACGATATGTTGGCTGTTCCTTTCGTCGAAGGCACCGATTCTATTCGTGGTAACACCACTCAGCAATCACTCAGCGAGGAGGTCGATGTCGCTTACCCTGCCGGTCTGCGTCGCATTTTCGCCACTCTCACGTTCAAGGTGGACGTGGACATTGCTGTCGGTATCTATGAGAAGTGTCGCGAACTCTTCGCTCCGCTCGTTGGGAAGCCACAAATTCAATGGACCGCGTCGTTCCAACCCATATCCGTCACTCACCTTCAGGCAACTGCAAGGGCTGGTGGTACGCCTCTCGGTCTCGCTCCTTCAGATGGTGATCTTATCCGTAAGTTTTCCATCCACTGATTGATTTTGTATCGTCTGACCGCTTTCTTAGTACTCAATCTGAACACTGTCTGGGCATCCAGCTCGGACGACGCTGCCATGGAAAGTGCTGTTCGCGGCGTAATCAGTTGGGCAAGCGAAGAGGCGAAAAGACGTGATGTCCTTCACCCCTGGTTGTACTCGAACTACGCGTTGCCGGATCAAAATGTCTATGCTTCATACGGAGCTGACAATGCACAGCGTCTCAAGGACATCAGAAGTGTGTATGATCCTGATAACACTTTCGGCGAACTCTGGAGGGGTGGCTTCAAATTTTGAAAACTCTCTTGGCTAAACGCAGCTTCCCAATTCCCTATATCTATTTTGACTTCCTGAAGGACTTTCCGTACTCTAGCCATTCATTTTTGAATTCTCTCTTCATTCTTAGCTTATACCTCCAACCCACCTCATCCCATTTAGATAATCGACCCTACGATACTCGACTTGTCAATACCTTAAATATAATGGTGTGCTCCATGTGACTTCCAAGCCGTACACACAGAGAGATGTCCTAGATGAAAACGGGACCTAGAATGTGGTTCGGGAAATTAGATCAATTCAACACGTTCGCAATAGAGACAGCCTGACTGCATCATTCGGATCATCGCGCGACAACTTTGAACTAACGCCATGCCCCATAGAGGGTATGTCAGAGAAACACTAATATTTTGCAACGAACACGGCATGGGGATGAAAACTGTCAATGACAGCTGGGACCACACAGGATTTGCCCACCACATCGGACCACGTCACATGGAGTGCCGCTTCCGAGCAGATTGAAGATCTGAACCCGCAAAGTAAAAGCTTCAGTAACAGTATCATATTGGTAACGGGGCATTGCGAATGGATAAAAGGGACATATCAGGTGTGCTATTGAGGTAGGTATCGATGGCTTAAGATTTTCATGTTCATTGGGCGAAAGGAAGAGGAGGGTCCGACTTGTTCAAAGCCGCCGACCACTCTTTGTACTTGGCAGCTTCTTCCGCGATTTCCTTCAACTTAGCATCAGCCATAGCGTTGGCGTCCGCGCCGAGTGAGAGCTTCTTCGGAGGGTTAGAATCTTTGGCGAGCTTGTAGTAGACGGTTTGAGCGAATTTGACTGGGTCGCCTTCGTAGCCTTTGAAAGCCGCCATATAGGCACGGCCCATTTCAGTTGGCATGTGGGGAGCGGTGTAGGCAGGGTGGGCGGGGAAGAACTGGGCGCCCTTGTCCCAACCTGTGTCATACCCACCAGGTCGCACGAGCGTGAACTGAAGAAGGTCAGTAAGCGATAGCAAAAATAGTTGAAGGAAACATTACCCTGATGTTCCAAGCAGGGTCGACCTCCTGGCTAAGGCCATCGATGAATCCTTCGATGGCTGGCCATATGTTAGATCCTTGACACGAAATATGACAAGGAATGCAATACTTACCGGCTTTGGAGGCAGCGTAGTAGTTGGAAGCAGGCAATGGGGCGATACCTGTGGCTGAGCCCACAGTAATGATGCTACCCCCTTGAGGCTTGTTAACCTCCCGCAAGACCCTTAGTCCTTCTATGGCAACATTTGCAGCGGCGAAGAAGTTGAGATCAAAGAGTTTGCGAGCATCGGCTTCAGGGATGGCCTCGGCCTCACCCACGATGAAACCACCGGCGTTGTTGTATACGACATCGATGCGGCCGAACTTGTCAGTAGCCGCTTTGAAGGCGCTTTTCACGGCATCAGAACTTGTGAGGTCCGCAGGGATGACGAGGAGTTGAGAAGGGTATTTAGACGAGAGATCGGATAGGGTAGAAGGGTTACGCGCAGTAGCAGCAGCATAATCGCCGGCCTTCAGGACGACGTCCAGGACACTGCGACCTAGTCCACGAGTCGCACCAGTTACTAGAAGGAGTAGATGAGTGTCAGATTATCAACCAAGCCGCAGTAAGGACGCACCGAACCAGACTTGAGGAGACATATTGATGATGGGGGAATGTCTGGCATAAGTTGACTTTAAGTATGGACATTTGCCGAAGAAAGTGGGAGATGCTGAGCAATCAGGTAGCTTCTGAAGAGGTATCCATCAGGTGTAACCCCATTACGGTGATCTGAAGCTCCCAAACAGTTGTCAACCCGTATAGTACTGGCGATTTCAACAAGGTATCTCGAAGCGATTCAAGCGATATAGACCAGCAAAAGCTGATACGCTTGCCTCAGGAGTCGGGATCCGTATCAGGCTGCTATAGGAAGGAGAAACTGAAGCTTGAAGTAGGGTTGAGATAGACATCAGGGCTGGGATAAAAATCAGCGTCAACCAACCGGCGCATGTTACCCCTAAAGTGACCCTGGATGAACCCTGGGAAAAGCAGAGACGTTGTTTCCTGGTTGTTTCCCGACCGCGACGGTTGTCCTCGCGCGTTCATATGCGAACTTCCCCATTCTTGTTTGATAGGTATCTACAACCGGTCTGGCTTCTAGGATGCGAGCGCTGAGCGCCGAGGCCGTGTCTCCAAATCCCAGCCGATCTTGGCACTCACGCACCCGCTCCGCCAGGCGCCTCACGCTGCAACGCGAGTTCTCCGAGTTTAGTACGCACGTACCACTAAACTAGCCGTGTATTAATCGGTAAAATCTAACATCAATCCTTTGACAGTACTGCCAGACCTCGAGCTCTGACTTGCAGCTGAGCTCGTCGTTCAAGACTTCAAGTCGTTTCAATGACTCCCAGAAACAAGGATTCTATCGCGAAAGTTTACCCTTTCGGCAGCTGTTACGCCGATGTAATCTCCAAAATACTGACTACATTATCTGACTTCTCCATTTATCTCAGATCAGTGCTTGCTAAACGGTCGCCTCGCATTTTGAAGACCAGACATATCGCAGTTTACGATTGGCCAGAACCCTGATTCAAGGCCTATCATGTTTCTGGCGAAAGAAGTTTAAATTTCCGTCAGCAGTCTTGCTTTACACAGCGTCTTCTTTCCCTCCTCACTTTCAATCTCTCGCCCTTGTACAATGAGTGCACTGACCAAAACACTGCCGTCTCCACTCGGGGCTGTAGACCATGTCATACGCACTGCGTACGCCTTCACTAAGTCAGATTACAAGACCGTAGTCTTCCCGGTGGTGAGTACCGTTTCTACGGTCGTTCAAGTCATCGTTGATATATTTTCTGTAGACTGCGTACGGCCTAATGGCTGCCACTTCTTTGTCCCCTTCCAAGTTCCCACAACTTGCGATATGGGTCTGGCTCCATCTCTTACAGTTCTGCGCCGCCAACCAGATGTATAGTCCGGAGGAAGATGCGCTCAACAAACCGTACCGACCTATCCCTGCTGGCCTCATCTCAATTAAAGCCACCAAGGTACTTCGGTGGACGCTCGTCCCTGTGTGCTTAGGCTTGTCCTATGCCTTCGATGTTTTCTACCCAGGGATAAGCCTGGCGCTTTCCTTCATAGTCTACAACGAGCTCGGCTTGGACTCCTACTGGTACACGAAGAACTTCCTCAATGCTGTCGGTCTTGTGTCTTGGGACGTTGGCGCTGCTAAAATCGCCTCTGCAGGGAGTAAGGTCTTTGTTGATGCTCTCTGATCCAGCCAGCTGATAGTATAATTTGCAGGCTACGACGCTTCAGATCTTCGCATGTGGTTGGCACCAGTCATCAGCACGCTGCTCATTGCCACCACTATTCATATCCAAGACTTCCGAGATGAAGTTGGCGATAGGAAGCAAGGTCGTGTCACCTTCCCTGTTGTGATGCCGGAGTTCTCGAGACGCATGACATTCCTCATCGTTGCGGTTTGGACTTTCGGTCTTGCTGCCTATTGGGATTTGAGCAGCTTGGCATCGCCCTGGTTTGTTACGTTGGGCATGTACGTCGCTCTGAGAGTACTCCAACAGAGGACCGAAAACGAAGATAAGGTATCACTGCGGATCTACATGGTACGCCTCGTCCTGCCGTCCCCTCGGGGTAATTCCCGAGGACGTCTTGTGCGTCCATACTGACTTCGTTTTGACCGCTAGTTCTGGCTATGGGTTGCTCAAGTTCTCCCCTTCTGGACAAGGCAGCTGGGTGATAGTCATCTAAAGCCGTGGTCTACTCTATCACCGACTTTCATGCGAAGCAACGATACCTTCTAGGGTTGCAACGTTCTGTAAGAACAATGACTGGCCGGTGATGTTTATCAGAGTAGCCGAGAGCTTGAGTCAGTGGAAATGATTACAGGTTTTTGTATCCGAATGAATCGAATTATGTAAATATACTCTATCACATCCTTCTGCAACGTGAACTTAGCAAACATCAAAACCGCGTTCTCGAGGTATATTGATTGTCCATCAACGCAAGCATCGACCTATAATTATCAAGAAGACGAATTAGGAAGGCGTGTTTCCCTGAGTGATACACATTAGGATCGCAGATCGCCTAGATTGTTACCCTCGCTTAAACGCCACGTATGCCGTAACCTCTGCTCCATCACCGTTCGTTGAGCCATGGGTTTCCTGTATGGAGAACTGATACAGATGCTCTAGTTCGCCCCCTCCACGAACTATTGCTGCGCGCAGGTATAAAGGTATTGCGCTATCATGCTGTCCTCCCAAATTGGAGTCACAAATGCGCGGTCGTCTTGCTTCTCTGTTGACGCTTACCACTCTAGCAGCGTCTGCCACTGAGCAGGTCGTGTTGGAGGAAGCGAATCTAACTTCCAGCCAATGTGTAGGTTCCCTGATCTTTTTCGTCGGTGCATAATTGAGGTTGTGTTTCTTGTTTCTCCCCATAGTGCGAAGGGCTTCGAAGTGTCATCTCTCCTTCACAGGTTCATCTATCGTCTTCGGATCTATATACCACTCAGCAGTCAACGTATTACTCCGGAGAACAAGCTAGCCAACGGCCTGCATGCCGCGTCACGCCCGTGGACGCTAACGACGTATCTTTCATTCTGAAATTCGCGACTCGCCATCAATGCGAGTTTGCTGTACGTGCCGGTGGACACATGAGCTGGGCGGGCTCCTCAAACATCGGTCCTGAAGGCTTTACTATTGACTTGGAGAACATGAGGAAGATCGGGCTTTTGGACGACTCGAAAACGGTCTCGATAGAACCTGGCCTTCGATGGTCAGCCGTTTACAACTTCCTGGTTCCACATGGTCTCCACACCGTTGGGGGCCGCTCTTCTGGCGTCGGCGTGGGTGGGTTCCTCATGGGAGGTAAGTTTAGGGTTCTTCGCTTCGATGATATAGATCAAGTCAGTTAACCTTTTGATCAAGGTGGCGTTTCGTTCCTGTCTCCCGAATACGGTTTTGGAAGCGATAACGTCATCAACTATGAGGTTGTTCTCTCTGATGGCTCGATTGTCAATGCCAACGAAGCTGAGCACACCGACTTGTACTGGGCGCTCAAAGGCGGGAGTACCAACTACGGTATCGTCACAAAATTCGACATGCCAACCCACCGAATGGACCAAATGTGGGGTGGTTCGTTGTTCTACAACATCAGCATGGGCGGAGACTTGTTGAAGTATCTCGTTGGCTTCACCGAGCGCCTTGACGCCGACCCCCAAGGGATGTCTGCCTACTCCCTCGTCTTCAACCCCATTACGCAGGACTATGCTATCTGGTCGCCAAACGTTTACCTTCAACCGAAGGCATACCCCAGCCCACTTTTCGATGGCCTCAAGGACTTCGAGCCCCTTCTCGACACCACGCGTATCACCAACCTCGTGGATATTACGGATGAAGTTGACAGGACGAACGCTGGGGGTGCTCGGTCCCAGTGGTCTGCATTTGTCTTCAAGGCAAACGGCGAGTATCCTTGGGACGCTTTCCTCCATGGGAAGGAATTCTTCGCGGAAGACGTCAAGCGTCCCGGCGTATTCTGGGCGATTACCGTACAGCCTATCAACACAGGAATGATAAGGGCTGGTGCCAAACGCGGTGGTAACCCATTTGGTCTTTCCGTGGATGACGGAAATCATTTCCGTAAGTCGTCGATTTACCTTGTTGGTCTCGACGGTGGCAACTCAACCTACTTTGATTATAGTTCTGCTGTTTTCCACCTTCTGGATGGATCCTGCCGACGATGACGTTATGAAAGCCAAGACCCAGGAGTTCATCGAATGGCTTACGACTACGGGTACTGAACGTGGTCTACTCCACCGTTTCATCTATATGGACTATGCGCTGGATACACAACCAGTTTTGCAGAGCTTCGGCGAGGAGAACTACAAACGCATGAAAGAGATCAAGGAGAAGTACGACCCAGACAACCTCTTGAGACTGTGGAAGGGCGGTTGGAAGCTGTAAATCAAAAGGGTTAATATGTACTTACGATATCCTCCCAAAATAATCAGATAAATGTGTACAAGATCCTTCATGACGCGGAGAAAGGCTCAGTCCGTTTACCTACCATGAACAATACGGAAGTCGCACATAATTTCGTGGAACGACCAAAGCGGAGTGGTAGGGTCTAGGTAGCAACTTTTTCCAAGTCGGAATCAAGTCGGACTGGGTAGTAAGCCATCCTCCTGTGGCATAGGAGAAGATTAGATAGGGACTGGCCGGGATTGGCTGGGAGCGCTCACGTGACGCATGGCATCTCTTAATTAGTAAAGTTGTCAGTCAACATACGTAAACATTGATTCGCCACCAGCCATTCTTTGTCTGTCGCTCTGATCATCTCCAATCATGTTCACGCATGTCCACGAAGTCGCTGAATGCAAACAGTGAGGCATATTGACATCGGATACTGCGAAACTCTGCCCGAGGTCACTCGCTTTCTCAAAAGCGATTGGTTCCAAATTTGCGTCACCTGCCGCGTTCCTGGGCTTGTCGGACACAGTTTTACTCTCGCGATTGAACGTGTCCCAAGAAGAGATAACTCGTGCCGCTCGAGGCGGTCGTGAAACCATGGATACTATACACACACCCTTGGACGCAATCAACCACATGGACACCCAGTTCTCCGCCGTTCCACTGGAGACATTCCTCGAAACTTACGTGCCTCCCATGCTGGACAGCGGACTGGTCGAGGCATTTGTTGCCAGAATTACCCTACACTCTTCTCATGAACTCGGAGATGTTCTCATTTTGCTGCCCCCAGCCAAAGGAAAAATGTCGTCATCTTTTCACTTTTGAAGCAAATCGGTCAAGCTATCGCTGCGTTCGAGACCAACTGGCCCGAGCGCACTCGCAATATGTACCGGCCCACTCTATGCCCTACGCAGGTGCAGATCAAATGTTCGGACAACCATATTGATGGCTACTTCAAGAAGCCCACGGAGGGGAAAACCGCTTCTACTGAGCGCCAGATTCAAGCCTCGATCTTCGTGGATCTGGAATGATTCTTCACGATGCCGCGGTCAGACGCTGATCAGCAACTCTTCAACGCCTTCCAGGACACCAGCAAGTTCGGAATTTCTATCGCGGAGCTAGGAAAGGATGAGAGGTACAAGGGCTACTTTATGACCATCATCGCAGACCATGAATGTGGTATCTCCAAAGAACTCTCCAAGGACGCAACTGTCGAACGAGCTCTGTCCGCTGATCTATTAGACCCCCAAAACCACAGTTATTGATGCAAGAGAACGGTCGACGCCAACCCGCTGGAACTCCAAGGCCCTCAGCGTCCCGCGCGAACACAGCATAGGGCTTTTGTCCCACGCAAACATCATCGTGTTGTTTTCAAGGAGTTTTGCTCCACCGTTGGCGATCTCGAGACTATGGGAGAAGTCGCTTCGGTCCTCGAACAAACAACCATCGGTACGTCGCCCTTGATCCACTCTCATTTCCGTAGGCTACTTACTTACCCATGTATGGGCCAGCGCTCCGACTGATGTTATGCGCTGGATGGGTACATCGGGACATTAGCTCGGGCAACATCCTCGCATTTCGACCTACAGACACAGAGCGGCGGCAAGCGAAGTTGTCAGATCTCAAATATGCGAGGAAATATCCACCTGATCCAACATACCAAGCTGCCATTGACCCTAAAACGGTGCGATCCCAACCATCTGAGATACTTTTCAGCCTCTCACTGTTAATCCAGGGTACTCCATTCTTCATGCCGCATGAAATTTTGGATCAAATGTTTATCTATAACGAACGAGTCTCGCCAACGCCCTCGCACTGCTCGGATCCGACACTTCGGCCGCCATCACTAATCCCGTCCCCGTATTCAACTTTCAGCATGACCTCGAATCTGTGTGGTGGATATTTCTGTGGACAGTGTCGATGCGCGTCCCTCACGAAGCTTCCCGCAAATTCTTCCGTACCGTCTTCAATCACTCCACGTCTCGATGTAGCAGCGAGAGGGCCAAGTGCCTGCTTGAACCCATACATGGAATGCTTGCCACCGATCTTGCGCCGTCGCTGCAGCTTTTGTCGAACTCGTTTGAATACCTACGCATCAATCAGCTCCATCACTATACGAATCGCGAGCGGAATAAGGCACTGAACGATGTACTGTCTTTCACCGAAATTCACGAAGCGTTCACTTGTTTCTTCAAAACGATCTTGGAGAAAATTACTGGGTGGCAAACTACGGGGCTAAGTGCTGATAACACGACAGTCACCAAGGCAGACGATATCGTCAAACCCACCTTTCTCTCAGAAGCACACAGCCGAGCAGCCCGCGGCTCCTGCACGATCTTCGAAAAAGCGGACTCGTGAAGGAACGACTGTAGGTGCTCAAGTTGACGGATGCGTATTAGCCTCCGTTCCTGAAGATCCTGCCCATAAGAAGCTTTCACTTCGACCAGCAAAGGAGATGCAACCACCAAGCAAGCTCTCCACAACACGTTCGTCTACCAAGACGAAGAGCAGCTCTAAACGTAAGGGGAAAACACGAGCGAGGGCGTAGGGAATGAGTACTGAATTTTCATCGCCACAATTTTTCTTCTTATTTTTCATGTATCTTTTCATCGTTCATCACAATTGTATCATTAGGCATCGTCATGAAGCATTTCCATTCTTGTCGCTGAAGCAATCTACGGCATCGTTCGTTACTCTTCAATACTCAGGGCTCAGTATGTGCCAGGCAGTTTTGGGCCCTTCAGCGCCACGTAGGACCTCTTTGCCTTTGCTCCAGCTGCAAATGCGAAAAGGTCTATGTAGCTAGTAGACCCTAAGTCATCATGCACGCATCAAGCCAACCTTCAATATTTATCTCCACTTTATCCTATGTCATGCACTCCATGATCGACCGAGGTACGGCTCTTACGAATATCCAGGAAAAGCGCGTAGGCGATGGGGGTGTGGACGACAGGATCTCGGAAGTGCCAACGCCAGATCAAATACGATATGTCCGAAGTCATGAACTGAGAACTTGGAAAAAGGAACTTGTATCTATCATTTCAAGATATCCTAGCCACCGGTCTCATTGAGTATACGAAGTATTCTTGTCCCCTCGTCGCGGCATGGGGTCCTTGAGGTGTTCAACCACACGAGTCACATTAATTCCTTGCTCTAGATCCTCATCTCTGTCGCTTTTGCTCGTCCCAGGGGTACTAGGTACGCCAAGTTCGTAGACTCCCGTGATTATCTGTATGTCAACACACTGAGTGACTGGGGCTTGGTGTCAATGAATCAGTGGAGCCAAGCTTACCTTCTGAGGGTTGGTATATGTCTTCGATGTATTTCCCTTGTATTTTGCTCGGGTTAGAACGTGTGGGGGACGATAATTCATGAGATACGCACAGTAGTTGGACGAGATGCAGCGACGAATCGACTGTGTTCTGTTCCGAACAAGAGGTTGTCGTTGTTATCGACAACGAGGTTATTCCATCCGGAGCGGGCGTTCAAAGTCGACAGAAGAGAATTTGTGTAGAGCTTTGACAAGGGAAAATCCCAAAGGAAGTTCCTAGAGACAAGTCGGTTGAGGAATCATCGAACGGAGGATGAACGCACATGGAACTGCTCTGAAAGTGCACTGTTAAGGAGAGCTTGAATATGAAAGAAAGGGTCGGGGGTCTTACCGGCAAAGCCAAGAAAAAGATCACATCCAACGCGGCGAAGAGCGCCGTGACCATTCCGGTTTGGATGGTAACTGAGCTCGTGTAAAGTGAGAAGGCTGAGAAGCTTCCCGGCTAAGAATGGGGACGTACGTCGTATGATCCTGTTGACTATGTCATCTGTGCTACGCACGCCCGTCTTACGCTTGTACTACGGGAATGGTTACCAACCTGGAGAGATACTAGGAGGCCGACTTACAAGATGAAACACCAGGCTCACAGTGATAACAATGTCAGCGGTAGCGGAGGACACCAGCCAGGTGATGATGGCGGGCGACATCCGTGGTAAGCTTTGATAGGTGAGAGATTTGGTCACAGATGTTCCGATTGCAGCAGAGTATGCACCGGCTGTGATACAAAAGATAGTCAGATGATAGTGATGATGAATGAGTGAAGGTCTGCGGATACCCAGCGAAGAAAAGGCAAAGAATCCTATGATTCCGATGATCAACTTGGACTTGCTAATTACGTAGATCCTCCAGCCAACGAAGCACTGAATGGGCACGGATATCATGACCTATTGGATGTTCAACGTCCGAAGTCCAGTGGACAATAGTGTTATAACGAACCATGACGATGGGGTCTGAAAGGCTGAGTCAGTGATACGGATGAGCGCACCTTTGACTAGAAGCTCACCAGACATCAGCACTATTAAAGCATCGTGAATGTGCATAACATCGGAAAGTGAGCATACGTACTAACTGGAATGTTCGCAACTGCATTGATTGTGCCTAATATATGTTAAACAGAGTCCCGATGATTAGGACGGGGAGTTGATCGAGAGTAGTAGTAATTTACGCACCGAACCGAAGCACGAGCGGCTCGTAAATGATTCCGATGTCAAACCCAGTGTTCAATGTCTCAACAAGGAACAAGTATAGGATCTAGCGCATTGCAAGAGAAAGATCCGTCACCTTGGGATGAGGGGAGACGCGATGGATGTACCTACCAAGTAACGGATCCAGGCACTGTCGCTGTGGGGGATCCTTAGCCGCCGATAATTCATGGAGAGAAACCGATACGTTACTTCCGATATGTTTGATAATAGACAAAACACTGAGAAAAATAAGTTCAGGGCAGGTTCAGGGCCATGCACGAACGAACGAGGAGACTACGTACTTGAACAACGAGGACCTTGAGTTGAAAAGTTCAGTAAATCAGCACGGATAGATACGTATCAGACCTACTCCATAGAGGATTGTGTTGAGGAACACTCCGATCAACATTGGCCCAAATCTAGAAAGGGATATGGGATTGGGTTAATTTACTCAAAAGACTTGCCACGCTCACAACAGTTGGAGATTCAGCCCGGGAGGCAGGGTCATATCACTTGGTGGCGTTGGTGGAGGCATCGTCGACATTTCAAAATCTTGGAGGGGTGAAGGTAGGAATGAATTGAGAGCCCCCACTTGATATACCGCATTCAGACCGCCCGTTAATCCGGGCCTTGCGACCAAGCCCAAGGCGTAGGGCAAAAATATCACGGAAAGCTTCTTGATGCCTTGATGCACGTATCAACGTCTCAAGCTTCCACTAACGCTCTGAGGTATAGCGTGTAAGTTCGAGTTTACCAACGGCAATCCTGATAGCAGCGGCGATACTGTCGCACTTGCCTGGATAAAATTTTGCGGATGGGAGTTGTCCCAGCGATAACCACATGCAAGCCGCAACAGCGTTTGAGAAAAATCAGAGAAGGCTCATTTATTCGTCGTCTTGGTGTGAATAGAATTGCTCCTTCCCTCCGAATCCGCTGGACTGCCCAGCCCTAGAACATGGGGTAAGGTTACGATAGGTTGGTCACTTGTTTGATGGGGATCCATTTATAGCAATCGATTGGCGTTTTTGGGGGGCTTATTCTCATGATCCCAATCAGACTTGCGCCTGGTTCTGCCCATATTGAAGATAGTCCGAGCAAGCGCGTGTGTGTACTCTCAAGCAAAGCGATGGCAAAGAGCAACCTGGATCAAAACTGAAAAAATTCTCAGGCCCGGTCCCACGCGTTGCTTCCACGCCGGTATACCACGGACAACTTCTCCCTGCCTTCTTACTTCCCAGAAACACCCGTTCAGTCTGATGCTCATTCTCTCCATCAGACCGCAGATTCTTACTCACATTTTCGTCTGATCGTGCCCTAAATCAGTGGATTGGCCAATGTTCGAATGAACTGAGTTGCGTAGACCCGAAGCCCATAAAAGGCCCTTACAGCACATGTACAACGTGAGTATTCTTGTAGTATGGCTACACCAGACATTGTGAGTGCCGTTCAATTTCCAGTAACTATCAACTAATGACATCGGTCTTCCATCAATCTAGCCCAAACGCACGACTGTCCTTGTCATCGGCGGAGGACCTGCGGGAAGTTATGCTTCAACCCTCCTAGCTCGCGAGGGCTTGGACGTAGTCTTACTGGAGGCCCTCAAACACCCTCGGTAAACTGCCTATTCGGTCTCCTGTTATTGATATCGCTAATGACCTTGCTAGGGAACACGTTGGCGAGAGCATGCTGCCTTCAATGCGTCATTACCTCCGCTTCATCGATCTCGAGACTGAATACGATAAACGAGGCTTCTTGCATAAGGTACCCCCACCTTCTAGGCTTCTACACGCAATCTTGGATACTTATCCATCTTTAACCCATAGCCTGGCGCCATCTTCAAATTCATCCATGGGGCCAACGAATGCTGTAGGGTTTTCCCCTGGTTATTTTTATCCAGTCGATGATGGTTGTGCTTCCCTTTACTAAGATTCTGATTTCGACCTTCTCGGGCCAGACAAAAGGACTTGGCATGTTGTGAGTCCTTTTCGGATCCCGTCGAGCACAAATTTGACAAGCGAGGTACTAAAATAACATGGAATGTGTAGTACAGAGCAGAAGCCGATCAACTCATGCTACAGCACGCCGCTCGGCAAGGTGTAAAGACGTTCGAAGAAGTCAGAGTCCAAACTATCACCTTTCAAGGAGATGATCAAGCCTCTTCTCGTCCTATCTCGGCTTCGTATACCACGAAACAAGGAGTCAGTGGGACCATCTCCTTCGATTGGCTAATCGACGCATCTGGACGTCAAGGTCTTCTTTCCACAAAGTACCTGAAGAACCGTATCTACCGCGAAGGCTTGAGGAACATCGCCGCTTATGGCTACTGGAAGAATGTCCCTACTTTCGAAGCCGGCGGACCTAGGCAAAACGCGACTTGGATCGAGTGTCTCACAGGTACTTGCATCACCCCTCTGGCTTTTTTGGTGACCCTAATGGTACCTTTTTCATATAGACAAACGAGGCTGGGCTTGGTTTATCCCACTTCATAACGGGATGACGTCAATCGGCATTGTCATGCACCAAGACACCTCCATACAGAAGAAGGCTACCGGGCCTAGTGGACTCGAAGACCACTACCTTGAACAGATCAAACTTGCGCCCGGAGTCATCGGGCGTATAGGAGAGAAAGGTACCTATATCCCCGGCAGCGTGCGGAGTACCGCCGACTTCAGCTATCATGCAACCACCTACTCCGGAGATCACTTCCGTATCATTGGCGACGCCGCTGGTGAGTGCTCTTCGCAGCGAACTACTGAAATATCCAGAGGTTCGTTTTCTGATATCTGTTACCTCCGAAGCCTTCGTAGACCCGCTCTTCTCCTCTGGTGTACACATTGGGATGACAGGCGCATTAGCTGCGGCGTGTACTATTCTTGGATCCTTGAAGGGCCAGGTCACTGAGCCAGAAGCATGTGCATGGCACGATGCAAAGATCGGGATATCTCAGACTCGGTAAGGTTCCCCCCTCCCTGAGCTTTCGTGACACTCATCTCCTTGAAGATTTCTCCTCGTCGTTCTCAGTGCCTATCGCCAGATGCAGCATCAAGGTAATTATGCTGCGGTCGGAGATTTCAATCCCCAAGATTTTGAACCCGCATTTGAATTGTTCCGTCCAGGTACGCGCTCCACCTTCCCCGACTTCCGTCTTCTGTAAGTCAATTCTGATCATCCGCCGTGCGGTCATTGTCTGCAGTTTACCAAGGAGAACACGACGTTGAGAAGAAACTCAGCAACGAAGAACTGGAGAGAATGATCGAGTTCACTCGAAATTTCTTCCTCCCCATCTCCGAAGAACAATACGCCCATGCCAACGAGCGTTTTAGCCACCTGACAGCGATCAACGGACCTGTCATGGGTCCTGAGGATCTGAAGAAAGTTCTCGATGAGGATGACAGCGACGCCAAAGCGGTACTTCAGCGAATCAATGCGCTCAAAGTCTTGAGCAACGAGGTTGGCTCATCTGGATTTACTTCGGAGGCTGTCAACGGATATACGATGGTCATGGAGAGGGGAAAGCTTGGTCTCGCTAAGGTTCAGGCTGCTTAGTGCTTCGACTAGGTGACCTATTGCTTCCTAAATTTGTACTCCCCAGTATCAATGCACCTTTTCCAAATTTCTGGATCCTTGAGCTTGAGACCCGATGGATCGTTATGAATGACAATCATCATAAATAAATGTTTCCAGAGTCATTGTCAGTTACATCGGGGAGTAGTACAGGTTCACGGAGAGAGAGAAAAGTGCTAATCAACGATTAATTATTGGAGCAGGTTTGGAAGTGCCTTCAAAACCTTGACAGCGTCGTTGTGCAATTCCAACAAGACATCCTACGTGAAATTTGAGACGAATGGTGACTTTCAGCGGAGCGAAACGCTAACCTTCGTAGGCTTGATTTCCTTGGTCATTCCAACACCAACGCCAGCCCACATGATGGCGCGATTGACGTCTTGGTCCTTCATGCCTTGATCGAACAAGCGCTGTCGCTCTTCGATACTCAATCCTTTCCGGCTATCTTCAACAATACTGTTGATCAACGCTCTACCATCGTGATTGGGAGGCCATCCCATTGTCCTCATCACCTCGTCGAACATCATGCCCCGAGTCGTTGCGTTGAAGTTGGCTTTGACAAGCTCGGCTTTCATCGCATCGGTGTAGACGGATTCTGGCGTGAAAAGGAAACGAGTGCCGACTACAGCAGCGGATGCGCCGACTGCGAGAATAGCTGCGACCTGGGCTCCAGTGGAGATACCACCTGCGCCAAGAACCGGTGGGCAAGTTCCGGGTGGGAAGGCGTTGATGATGGCTGGTACGAGTGAGAAGAGAGGGGGTGCGAAAGATCCACCGTGACCTCCAGCTTCGATACCTATCCCACCCAATGAGTACAACCATCAAATCGTGATGGATTTGCATTTCGCTTACCTTGCGCAACGATAACATCAACTTTCCATTCGTTCGCAGCCTGTAGTGCGGCATCGACCGAGTTCACAGTAACGAATATGAGAGTCTTGTGGCGATCGGATCGATGAGCATCGTATTCGCGGACGGTTTTGATGTGCTTGCCCAGGTCAGTTCCGAAAGCAAAGAGGATGGCTTTGGGTTTCTCTGCGAGTGCGACAGGGAGAAGGGGTGAAGCAGACGCTTCTGTGATATCGAGAACCCAGCCGATGAAACCAACTCCAACGGGGATTGGAGCGTCCTCTGGGACAGCAAGCGTTTTGCGCGCAGTCCTCAAATTTTCGCGTATGTTATCGGCGGTATCAAGACCTGTGGAGAAAACTGATGGTTAAATCGCGTTCCTAGACGTGACCCATGCACTGACCCACTGGGACAAAGCCAAAACCGCCTGCGCCGCTGACTATAGCGGCCATCTGAGGATGAGCTCCAAACGCCATCGGCGTCAGCACAATTGGGCTAACAACATCTACAATTCATGGTCAATCGGTGAGAACGACTCAACATGGCAATGCATACTGAGCAATTCCGTGAATCGGGTCTTGATTGGTTCCATGGTCGTCGTCGATAGTAATTGGGAGACTCTCCAGTTGCGGGTCCACGCTTATGTATCTGCATCATTTTGTCCGGTACCCACAGCTTATTAAGGTGAACTCTGACCGTCAGCTAAGTACAGATGTAGAAACACTTCCGAGTCGCCTATCATGGGCAGATTTGGCAGTGCAAATACGTGAGAAACATCTCCTGTTCAAATTCTTGTCAAATGCAGGTCATCCCCGCGACGCTTCAAAATCAACATCTTATGTCAACTACACTTCTGCCATCACTCGACACCATCAATCAATGATGCCAACCCCCACTGAGCACGCAGTTTTGATCAGTTTTGTACCCCACATCTTGGGCGCACGATGTCAGAAGCACTTCCACCAGACGCACCAAGTATTTCAACTCTTCCATCAGCAGTTCCGTGTGTCTCAGGACCTGGATCAGAGGTACTCCGAGGCCATATTGTTTGGCTACAGCGCCGCATCTCATGGGAACACCTCGCAAGAACCTTCAGTTCTAAAAGTATGTTATCGGTTTCTCGGATGTGATTCTATTACTATCGTCGTTCATTTTGGTTGGTTCTTCAACAGGAATCCATAGAATGATGCGACCTCATGGGTTTCTTATGAGAAAAAAAGGAGGGACGAGCTTCCCCAAGGGTCATAGCGATTGAATTGAGCCCGCAACGCATACTTACCCATAGGTCGGCTTTCGAAGGCTGCATTAACTTGGGTCGTATAAGAGTTCACCAGGGTCGCCCAAGCATCGCCTATCCGTCATTTGGGAGGGCTCAGACAGCGTTAACATGTCTGTGACAGCGCCACAAATCCATGAAGTCGTGGTGTGTACCCGAGATCCATGATTTCATATTACCGCCACGTCTAACCTACTCCCTAGTTCACTACCTTTACGCCTCAACCCCTCGTTCTACTTGCCCTCGTCGTCTTCATCTGTTTCTTGCTCCTCCTTCGTCGCCCTAATCTTACAGACAAAGACGGACATCCGATACCTCCCGGTCCTCCAATTCGATACGCCTTTTTACGGAGATATCCCGAGAAACCGTTGTTTCGCTGGGCGCAAAAGTACGGACCCATCTACACAGTATGGATGGGTCCCCAGCTTTTCGTTGTCATCAACGACCCTCAGGTTGCCAGAGACCTTCTTGTCACCAACGGTGCTAATTTTTCTAGCCGTTGGCCTTATTTCATGAAGAACCAAACCATCTTGCGTGGGGGTGGTATCACGGCCGCTTCATACAATGACGTATGGTATGCCACCAACTTCGTAACTTTTCCTTCGGTTCGGTGACCAGCATGCTTGTTCCCTTAGGAGAAAGCACCGCAGAATCGCGATGTGGTTGCTCAATTCAAAGGCTATTCGCACTTACAAGGACACAATTGACTACGAAGCGCATATCTTCTTGCGTTCGCTATATGAAGTGTCAAAGCAGGGGAAAATTCCCATTGACCCAGCCACCTATGCTTGCCGCTACGCGCTCAAGTTAGCCATTCGTTAGCCTCCTCATACATCCTATGCTTAATTTGTTTCTTCCCGCAGCAACATGCTCACTTTGACATTCGGAAGTCGTACAGTAACCGCCACCGATCCGTTGGTGCAAGAGGCCATCCGTCTTGGAATGGAGTTTATGCGTCTAACAGGTTCGCCACATCTCTCCGCCATTGCTACGTTCACTCATATTCCTTCAGGTCCCTGGTCGAACATGATCGACTTCTTCAAGGTTCTCCAGTGGATCCCCTCTAGGATGCGAAGCAAAGGCCGCAAACTCCACGACGACTTCATTGCCGTTTACGGAGCTATGATGCTTCGAACCAAGGCTCGAATGGACGCGGGTGAAGAAGTCCCCGATTGTCTAGTCAAAACACTCATCGGGTGTCAGGAAGAGGAACAACTCACCTGGGAAGACATGTGCTTCATTGTCAGCGCATTCACGACTGGTGGTGTTCATTCAGTGCGTGCACAATTTTTATTGCCACAAGACTTTGCCGCTCACATTCTGAATTACGATAGACATCTGGGATCATCGAATGGTTCCTCGCCCTGATGCCTTCCAACCTCCACGTTCAAGCCAAGGCTGCCGAAGAGTTGGACCGCGTCATCGGCAGAGACACCTGGCCCACCGCCGATGATGAAATGAAGTTGCCTTATTGTCGTGCGGTAGTCAAAGAGGTAATCAACATTTCCGCGCGTTCTCATTCCCCTGGTCTCGTCCCTCATCTAATTTTGACCACATCCTTTTCAAGGTACTACGCGCCCACGCTTCCTTTTGGATGGGTACCCCTCATTGTTCTGACGAAGACTTCGTTTATCGCGGATATTATATACCGGCCAACTCGGTGATGGTACTCAACGTCTACGCACTTCATCACAACGAAGATAGATACCCAGACTCGTACGCACTCTTCGAGGCATCTGTAAAACGAAATTCTGACGAAATTACTCGTCAGATGGACATTCAACCCAGATAGATTCCTCGGCGATGATTTGGGAGCGATGGAATCGGCCAAGCAACCAGACGCACTTGCTCGTGATCATTGGGCTTTTGGCGCCGGGTAAGAAAGAACCAGCCGCTTGTTCGCCTTCACTCTGTCCTCATCCTCTTTGCAGCCGACGTATTTGTCCCGGTATGGAGATGGCAGAACGAGAATTGTTCCTAGCCATCTCACGACTCCTGTGGGCATTCAATTTCCATGAAGTACCGGGAGAGCATATTTCTCTCCAAGAATACGAAGGCCTTTCAGGAAGGACTCCCTTTCCCTACCGATTGATGGTGGAGCCTAGGCATAAGATGGTTCATGGCACTTTGGTGGAAAAGACAGAAGTTATCCTAGATGAATTGTGATTCAAATGCCTTGGTAACAGTGCGGAATATGGTCACAGTGCTATCTGACGATCATGGGAGTATGTTGACGAATATCAATAGATAGGATGAGGCGGCATGGAAATTGAGTCGAAATTGCAATTTGAAACTTTGACTGGTTGGTGGGTGACTGTGGGAAGAAAGATTCACACGATCAATAGAACGTCAAAATAGGGGGAAGAATGGTGCGCTCACGTGGGCACGCAGGGAGCATAACACATACAAATAGCCCAATATGGTCAGAAGACTCGATCGCGTTGCGCCACAACCACTCTTCGTCCTCCACCATCATCACCATCAACTTCAATGTCGTCTAAGACCATGTAAGTTGGCTTCTGATAACTTCATATGAGTTATTCATGACATCTATACAGTCCCGAAACCCCAAATGGTCATCATCGACCACGGCTGCCGTACGTCGTGTAATGCATGCTTAATTTAGCTGCACAAGCTGACTTGAAGTCAACGAATAGAAAACAGACCCCGCGCACTGCTCGTAGCAACGCAGGTACTGCTGGAATTACACATGTATGCCCCGAGATTGCTGCCGAGATGGACGGAGAAGTGTCCATCGTTCCATTGGCGAGCTTTATCGAGGCCTACCTTCCGCCCAAACCTGACGACAAGGTCGTCGACGGATTCGTTACTCAAGCTGTCAAATCACGCCTCATGCACCGCACTGGAAAGAAGCTTCGTTTCGCCAAGTTCATGACCACGCCTACTGCGGGGAAGGGGTTGGAAGATGAACTCTATGCACCGCTGGAGGACATTGGCAAAGCCGTCGCTGAGTTCAGGTGGCGCGGTCATACACGCAATCAATATGATCTGGTTCCATGTCCCAAGAATGGCATTCGCTCGCAGATCAACGGATCGAACAACAAGATTGATGGGTGCTACAAGAAACGGTCCGACGAGAAGGCTATCAATGCGCATGAAATTGCTGTTGTAATCGAAGAGAAATTGGACCCCAACTTCACGATTAAAGTATGTAGTCGTCATCATTATACTCATGATTGCTGCTCATTGATGCATCTATTGCAGAACAACTTGCAAGCTGCGTCGGCCAATGTCCAAATTATGAACGACGATCCCCGTCGGATGTTTTCCTTCTCAGTGCGTTTTCTCGGTTTTTCCTTCTCCTTCTCAATGCGGCTGCTCACCTGCTACTTGTAGATGACTATTGTTCGAGATCAAGTATCCTTGTGGTACTACTCAAGATCCCATACCGCCGTATCGGAGCCATTCAGTTTCGTTGAAGTACGTCGCTCGACATGTTCGTATGATCCGTCATTAACTTTCCTCTAGAATCCGAAGATGTTCATCAAAGTATTGATGTCGTTCCAGTTTGCATCCGAAGAAGAGCTTGGGTTCGATCCACTTGTGGAGCGCCAAGCTGATGGGACGTATATCTTCGAAATCCGTCAGGGAAAGGGTCCGCCACGACGCTTTCGCACCGTCCGAGTTTTGTCGGAATACCGCTCGAACAACATCACCGGACGGATGTCTCGCATCTGGCTCGTTCGGGAGATCAACTCGGACAATCTCTACACGGGCAAGGAGTACGTGTTGAAGGATGTTTGGTTGGAGGCCACGGCTGCGACTGAGCGAGACATCCAGACCTCCATTTTCTCTGATTTCGAGGACTTCGTCAAGGGACCTCGTTCAGCAGAGCAAGAGGCAGTATACCAAGCGTTCCAGGACACAAGCAAATACAAGCTATCGATCGATGACCTAGCAAAGGATGACAAGTTCAAAGATTACTTCATGACCATCATCGCCGATGACGTTTGTGGTGAATCCAAGGCACTCGCTGTAGATGCGAAGGCGAAACGCGGTCTCTTCCATACACCCGTGCTTTCTTCTACACCGACGGCGTCGACGTCGACCAGGAAGAGCAGTCAACGGCAACCTTCGGGAACTCCGCGCCCTATGACTGCTGTGACGAATTACGTACCCACTCAACATCGGACGTACGTTCCTCGTCAACATTATCGGGTCGTTTTCAAAGAGTTCTGCAAGACGGTTGGCGATCTCGAGACCATGGGAGAGGTGGCAGCGGTCCTCGAACACGCTGTTATTGGTAAGTTACGCATCCCCTCTTTCGAAACATTGGCGCTGACTTTCACACCCAGCTCTTCGCGTGATATTTTGTGCGGGGTGGGTGCATCGTGACATTAGCTCGGGCAATGTCCTCGCCTTCAAACGCGTAGGATCGATGCAGGGAAAGGTGTCTGACCTCGAGTATGCGAGAAGATACCCACCTGAGGCAACCTACCAAGCAGCTGCCGATCCAAAAACGGTGAGCACCCTCTTTGCTTTTGTTTTATGCATTCAACCTTTCTCATGTTTTCACAGGGCACRCCRTACTTCATGCCCCACGAAATTCTCGACTCWTCGTTTCTCTACGATGAAGACACAGCAGAATCCTCTGAAGATAYCGACGACGTCTTTGGTTCTTCCTCAGACGAAGAAAAGACTAATATGTCCCCTGCTACCCAAACTGCTCCTATTTTCAACTTTCAGCACGACCTTGAATGTGTATGGTGGATATTTCTTTGGACTTTGACAAGGAGAGTGTCCCATGAACCATCCCGCGACCACTTCCGCTTTGTCTTTGTCAACGCCATAGTGCAGCCCTCCAAGGAACGAGCGGCGTGCTTGCGCAAACCCATTCGTAACACCCTCATCCAAAAACTCGCTCCGTCTCTGCACGGCCTTACAAAATATCTTGAACAATTGCGTTCCCGTCAATTGAGCTATTATCGGCGCCGCGTGCGGGATCAAAAACTCAGTTGCCATTCCTCCTACATCAAACCTCACATGTTATTTTCTGTCTTCTTTCGGAAAATAATGTCGCATCCAGAAGGCTGGGCCGCTACACTTCTGATTGCCCATGACAAGGATGATATCGGTGATGACCTTGGAGAACCACAGCGCGTGAAGCCTCCCCGAGGGTCAAAGAAACGAACTCGTGAAGAATCATCACAAGCCGAAACGGGCCCGTCGACGAGCGATGTAGTCGATGCACCGTCGCCCAAGAGGCGTTCACGCCAACGCACCGCGAAGACTGACATGCCGCCGCCAAGCGGACCCGTTACCCGCTCATCTGCGAAAGGAAAACGAACTACGAAGGCGTCGCCAGTCAGACGACCTAGCAGGAGTAAATCCAAGAACAGGGCATGAAGGACGCTGATTTTTCGTTCCTTATCTTCTATGCATATGTATCTCTACTCTTGTATAATTACGCCTACACATCCATTTATCGTACATATTTTCGACGCATGTATTTTTGAAGCGCAACTAGACTCGATCCCAGTCGTAGTTGGTATCTAGTTCCTCGTTTGCGTGGGCAAAGAGGAGGGGAAAATAATTAATACTCGGAACGTCCATTATTTTCTCTTTTCCCCAAAACTCACCAGAACGGCTGGAATCGAGCCTAAAGCGCAACCGTCTCAATTCCAATTTGTTTTAAGTAGATGCACTATAAGTGTCCGATCTTGGACGTAGCCAGGAATTTTTAATCACTCATCCACTCTTCCCAAGGAAGATATATTGAGGACCGCAAGCGGTTGGGTGCTTTGTGGAATTGGCATCCTCTCTAATCTCGGGGCTGTTCCTAATCCTCAAATGCCTCCCTACTCCCTTGCACACACATCCGCGCAACCATGGGTTTGCTTGGTAGCCATGACTCATTCTTCACTGTCGCTCGGAACAGCTACATTGCGCAAGGATCAAAGCGAGAAACCATTGCTTTTGGTCGATGGCGGAGCCAGTCTCGTGTATTCCACGAAGGTAGACGCTCGCCCACGTTGCGCTCACGAAGTCGAGAGTCACGGTGCTTGACTTTTGACAGCAAATGGCATTTTTCATGAAAAAATAGCTCTTGTACTACTGCCCGAGATTGTGCCCTACTTACCCAAGGGTGGGGTGCGTAAGACCAAGAAGGGTGAAAACTGTTTCTAGCCGAGCTTGGGACAAAGCCCCCCTTTTCAAGCCCCTTTGCGGACAAGTCTTCGACCTCAATGCCTTGGACAAACTGGTAGACCTATATTTCTCTCAGAAGCATATCTCAAAGTAGGATTCTACCCTCTTCACATGGTGCTACCGGCCTGGGTAGCCTTCCGTATCTAAGGCCCCTCCGACGCGGCCAGTCCGGCCGAAATGATCAGCAAGTATAGCGGAATACCTGTACTCGCAGTTGAGTAAATACACAGTTAGCATCTGTGGCGTTGAATGGGCGGGGTACTTACTAACGCCCGTGAAGAATACGATGGTCCTATGATCCAGAGGGGGCATTAGATACTCGTTTGTTGAGAATGAAAGGACATACCTAGCCCAGCCTTTCAGCAAGGTGTTATGGTAGATGTAGATTTGATTGTAGAGAAGACGCAAACAAATGCTAGGATGGTTGGTACATTTTATGGAGAATTAAGAGAGGGGAAGTCTGGACGTAATCACGTACTAGGCAATGGAAGCTACATTCATCGTGTATTTGTCCATTCCAACGACATGAGCTGTGATCTATCGTAGGGTTACAATATTAGCAGGATGGGACTTGATGCGAAGGAAGTACTGTACTGACGATAGCAGCTGTCCAGAGAGGGAACGCTTCGTTTCCATTCTAGGTGTTCAAGAACATCAAACTACTATTTTTAAGGAAAGGAATAAAAACTTCACCTGATGGGCACCGTCCAGACGCATCATCTTCGTGGAGAAGCCTGGTGGGAGTTTGGAGTCTCTCTGAGACTCCTTTTCTTTTAACTGGGCAACGTTGGAGCGTGGAAGGGTGCTAGAGAAAAGGTGCTCATGTTTTAGTTACCATGAACATGGACACCGCAAAAGAGCTGCACTCACTTGTCATATCCGATGGTACTGTCGATGGCTATGCACTGTTAAATCGAAAGGCCCAGGACAAGCCGAAGGTGGCGTTAACAGATGGTGCAGCGAGAACTCCGAGATTGCTTGGACGTACCCTCATTTCTGCGGGATAGAAAGCGAGGAGCCACACGATGGGGATAGAGTAGAGAGACCATTGGGTCGAAGCAAGCGACATGCTGTTGCTTGACTGACTTTCGTCAACCTTTGACTTCAATCGGTGGGGTTAGGGTGGAGTGGACAACGTCAGGGAAGTCGATAAGCCGGTGTGTCTGGGACGCGGAGGGTTTTAAGTCATTTTATTTTGGAAGACGGCGAGCTCGCACAGCCGGGTTTTACATCTTCTGATTGATTGAGAGAAGAAGAGGAAGCTATCAGTATCACCCCCATGTCTGTTAACTCACGGTGTCTGATGATCATCAACCTATACTACTCACTGTCCCAGCCCAGATCTATCTCATGGATGCTACTTCCCCGCAGACGCGTGTGAGTCCGTGACAAATTTCGAAATCAGGTCATGCGTACATCATACATCCCAAAGGCGATGTCACAGGTCTAAGAAACAGCCCTCAGCAACGACAAGTCAACGTCAACTTTTCCTGCCTCACCAGCTTCGAGAACCTGTATCAATTCACTTTCCAATCCACGCACGGCAGCTCCCTTGCTCTGAATCCTTTCTTTTGCATGTATAAGGCTATCGAAGAACTTTGGGGAGAAGTTCTGGGACGAGGAGTGGATGTAGAGACACGTTCTGAAGACGTTGAGGTCGAAGGGGTTGAAGGGGAGGGGCGGGAAAGGGGCAGAGGGATGAAGAAATCAGAAATGCAGCTGGGCAAGCTTCTGGATATGGTTGCACAGTCACTGGTGTCGCTGCTACCGCAACCGTCCTATCCATTCAAGGGGCCCTGGAGGCAAGGATATGACACTACCACGCAGACTAAGGCTACTTCAATGCGCGGAATGAATGTACACTGAAAGCGGTTCTCCGCGGCGTATTGACTCTTCCCCTGTTTAGAATGATATTATTTGTCATCTCTCTAACGTCTAAATCATGATCAACATCCTCCCATTTGAGCTTTTACTAGCCACCTTCCGCGAATTCCATCTCACCAGTATCATCGCTGCAAGCGGAGTCTGTCAGGAATGGCGACGATTGCTCCTCATTGCCAATATCCATCCGAGCCGACGTGCATTACTCGACATCTACCTACACATCATCGGCGAACCTTGGTTCTTAGACAGTAGACCTTGGGTCCTTCAGAACCTGTCGGAATTCAATCGTCGGGTCTACGTCAATACCTTGCTCCAGCAGCACGACTATCTTCCTGACGAGTTCATGATTTGGGTTCTGGAATGGCCAGCGAAGGCCGTTTTCGGCGGAATATGGCCAGGACTTCCTACCCATATTCATGATTTAGTCGGGCCAATTGGTCCAGCGGGCTGGCTGGAAGGTTGGAACCTCCTCAATTTCTCGAAACCAGTCGTATGGACCGTGAACGCCGTGAATGATAAAGTCGATTTAGACTTTGACCTCGACCCAGACGCGAATATGGGGTTCACCCATTTCATCAACCCACTCCCTGGGATTCCAGTCGTCATAGAGAACGACATAGAAACGGTATGGGTCCTCCTTGACAAAGGACACCATCGCGACCAAGTTATCCAAACGTATAAATCCGATCATGAATTTTGTTCGTTTACGCTCAATATGGAAGATACGATATTCGAAAGTTGGACAGCTTGCCTCCACCGCAAGCTAGGGCACCTGCGTCACCTACACCATGAGGCACACATTGGCCAACTCCCCATTATACCCGGACCGTACCCTCCGCCTTCAGATCCAATCAAGCTGTCTTCGTCTTGTAAACCTTGGTCTTCCTCGTCGCACTTGCCATACCTGCGTTCAGTATACTACGTTTCGGATGACGAGGAAGAGACATCGTAGCTATGTACTACATTATTTCTCCTATGAATGTATATTTGCCCTGCNTTTTTTGCGAGTCTCTTCCCAGTCTAGCCTCGTCCCTCGTTTTCGATGTCTTTGATCCTATGATCCATACGCCCGCGGTCTGGTAGCTTGCCAGGTTCGTGAGGTTCTTGACATCTTGTGCAGTGACTTTGCATCTAAAATGGCCAACACTCGTCCGCTGAGCGGTGCGCTGCGTTTATAGGATGCCTCAGGAACTCATTGCTGAGTGATCAACGAAACTTGCACCCATTTGCAGACGTCCGCCAAAATCGGGGCTCCCCTCGAGATTTATCAAGGTACCAAAGAACGTTAATCATTGGCTCAAAAATATTCCTCTGCGCGGCGCATATGCTACGAGACCGTGTCACTAGTGTTGCATCGACAAATCATCGTGCACCATGTACATTGTAGTCCGTCAAAGCGATAATCATATTATACAATAAAGACCCGAGGAGTGGTTGAACAACAATGTATGAATCACTCCTCCGCGACGACGACAACAACTTTTCCTGCTTCCTCTCCCCCTTCAAGAACCTGTATCAAAGCACTCGGTGCGTTCTCCAATCCATTTACGACAACTTCCTTGCTCTGGATCTTTCCTTGTGCAAGCAATGCGGGCACTTCAGCAAAGAATTTTCCAGCGTGTTTGGGGAGAAGATCTGGGACGAGGATTCCGTGGATGTGGAGACGCTTTTTGAAGATGAGGGTTGTGTTCTAAAAGAAAGTCGGGTCAGCCGAAGAAGGAAATGGTTGAAGGGGGTAAACAGGAGTAAGGGGATGGAGGAAAGGGGGAAAGAAACTTGCCTGGATACCGTGTCGTTCAGAGGGAGGGAGGCCGTAGTCTCCCAGCGAGCCGCAGCACTATTCAGCTGTCAGATCGAAGGAGAGAGAGAAATGGAGATGAAGGAACGTACAACGATGGTACCGAAAGCGTCGATGTGCTCGATGGCAGCTTCGAGGGCTTGAGCGCCGACGTTGTCCTAAGTAACGGCGAAACGATTGAGACTGGCTGAAATGGGGGATGAAGAAAGTATTTACCCAGTAAACATGGAAAGGCCCGGCCTTAGCCAATGCCTTGTCGTAGCTTTCCTTCTTGTAGTTAAAGACGACGTCAGCACCGATGGATTTGAGGTATTCTAGTTTGGCATCGGATCCGGCGGAAGCGACGACTTTCATCCTATACAACCGAGTAGGTCAGGGAATGAACACGGACGAAGGTAGGAAATGGGCTTTGACTTACCCCTTCATTTTGGCGAGCTGGATGACCATTCTGTGGACATGAAAGAACACGATCATTGTTAGGTAAAGTGATGAGAAATAGGTGGCGATCTTACGAGCCGACACCTGATCCTCCGGCGGAGACATAAATAGTCTTGCCCTGTTGGTGGAAAATCATGGTTAGTTTTCCCCTTTTGTTTGATGAAACCAGGCTACATACCTCGGGAGATTGAACGTATTCTTCGAAGGCCACGAAAGCTGTGAGACCGGGTGTTCCAAGAGGGTTGGTATATTTGGTTAAAGGGAATGCGCCGCCTGGGTTGGGGACGACTTGAAGTGCGAGGGAATCCATGTCGAAGGTAGAGGAAGGCCACTCTTCGGCTTTGAAGTTGAGGCGACCTAGGTCAAGTGGTTAGAATGCGATGGATCCCGAGGATGTGGTAGATGCTTGCTTTCAGTGTAGGGCTGGACGGTATAAGCCTCCCAAGGTGTTTGCCCGTACATCAAGTCGCCCTCCTTGACGCCTTCCTTCTCTGATCGGAGAACCTTGACGAGTCCAAACCCGACCATTCTGGGCAAGGTTCGTTGTCATTAACTTCAGACGAGATATCGAAAACTTA